>NIPM01001342.1:0-21322 GCA_002738285.1 Holacanthella duospinosa | reverse complement strand
TGTTCTTTCGAGAATTATACTGAATTCTTCAACCAAAATGATTGGTTTCTTTCAAAAATATTGTCCCATATGGGACAATATTTTCTTACATAATTCTATTCTAATTAGTCGAGAAATTTTAGTTTCTTGAATGCATAAAATAGTAAGAATGAAAATAAATTCAAGTATTTACTATCCATAAAATATCTGTTAGTTATAATTCTTGCTATTTTAGTTGCTTCCTCAACCTATTTTCACTATGATGCATTAATATGAAAGAATTATAACCGAGGCTTCAAAAATTTTGTGCCATATGGCACTTTATTCAGAGTGGTTGAATAAGAGTGAGAATAATCTAGATTCATTAAAAATTTGGTTGAATTAAGAAGAGAATCAAAAAGGGACTACTCTGAACGAAAATAAAGTGCCATTTGTTTATGCCAATCATCAAAAACGACGTATACAGAGAAACTTAATGAAAAGAGATGATCTCAAAAAACAAATAATTATATTAAAAATATAGTTAAATTCCCATCATCCATTTTATTGTACTTCTATTTGCTATTTTGTTCTTTTTGGAATTCTAAATTTTTTAATCAGAGGATGCAAGAAATCGCCGAGAACTTCACCCTATTCATACGAGAAAAGCCCGGCATTATCGATAAGAAGGATCTCCAAAATCTGTTAAGAACATTAGACTTATCACCAACCTCGAAACAACTCTCAGAACTATTATCTCGAGTGCAAAACGAATTTTTATCACTTGAAGAAGTTTATCAAATTTATTCTAATAATAAAGAAAAGTTTGCTAAAAGAAATTTAGATGATTTAATCCAAACTTTAGCTTTATTTGATGATGATAATTCAGGTTCCTTATCATTAAATGATCTCAAAAATGTCTTGATGAAATTCGGCGAAGCGTTGGAGGAAGAAGAGTTTGATGAGCTGGTTAAGACTTCTCGGGTGGAAATCGTGGATGATATGTTGGATTATGCTGAGTTTGCCGCTAGAATTTTGAAATAAAATTTCATATCTTTTCGTTTTGATTTCAAAATAGGTTACTAAGACAAATGTTGGTAGTCTGTGGCTTTTGAGTACTATAAGCTTTATAGCATCTGATTTAAAATTATGTTTGAGCTGTTATATAAAGCTGTTTCGGTATTGATAGTTTGGGATATAAAGTTTTCAGTTCCTAAAAATCTTATACATTTTCTTTTACAGACTTCATTTAAAAGGATTAATTTCTAGTAAGAAGCATATTTTTCGAGATAACCTATAGAGGAATTAAATCTATGATTATAATTTTCTTCAAAGGAAACTAATTTCAATTGTCCACCTAAAGTATTCAATAAAACCCCAGTAATATTAATCAAATAGTTAAAGAAAGATTTATATCAAGCCTTAGTCAATTTACCATAAATATGAAGCAAAAAGACGGAACCAATTAACACCAAACTTAAAACTAAAACGACCACAGGATCAATTTGAAGGCCAGGTGAATCGTCAGAATACATCATCATCATATCTGCTGTACTAGGGCTGTCTTCGGCATTGGTATGGTGAGCTTCTTTGTTCGCTGTGGCTCTTCTCCTATAATTGGTAAATTTGTAGTTAAGGATTACTTTATATTTCTTCGTGGTAAATTGCTACCTGTGGAGGCTGTTGGTGAATCTTTAGTACTCTTAAAAATAAACAAAAAAGGAGTACCATTTGTAGGATACGTGTCAAAAAGTTGGAAATTGGAAAAATTCAGAAAAATGTGAATAAATTATGAATTATTGAAAATACAAATGTACACTTAATTATAATGGAATTTACTCTGCAACAAGATACGATCTTGTCTTTTCTTAATCAACTTAGCCCTAACCATTAACGCCAAATAAATTAAAAGTCCTAGAAGAGCAATAGCACCTAATACTATACCAATAATTAAGAACGTATTATCTCCACCTTCGATGCCCATATTCCCTCCTAAGTTGAATCCATTATTTTGACTCTTAATCTCTATATTTTGGGTTGGGAGTAGTCTGCTTGTAGAGCTTATTGAATTGGAGAATGAAATTAGAGAACGAGATGTTTGTGTAGGTTTCTGATTAAGACTAATATTGATACAGGTATTATCATTCCAAGTACATTTGAAATTGTTATATAAAGGTGAACTATTACATTGTTCTTCCAAAGCATAAAGGTCACATTGTTGTGGACATAATAAATTGAAAGGTAAACAACCATAATCAGAACAGAATTTGCAACCATCACTACATTCTTCTTTGGATGTGAATGCTGAAGTCGGGCTGGATGATGAGCAATAATTAGCCGAAGGTATACATTTCTCATTAATTTTTACACAACCATCTTCACAACTCTCTCCCCCAGAAGAAGAACATTTATTAGGACATTTATCGGTCTTAATGCAGCCATAATCTGGACAGAACTGAGTGCCTTTTTCAGTACATTGGGTCATTTGCTCTGAAAATGTTTTAAAGTTGCTTTATGTAGAGTTGCCATTTTTGGTTTACTCCTTATAAAGCAAAAATTATGCCAGTGAAACATACATTCAACCAGGCTCAAGATCATTGTTTATTATGTTTGTATTTATGATTTATGTTCTGTGTTTATGTGACTGTATGTAAATGAAACTAAAATAATCCTACTAAAAGAGGAAAAGAAATGAATGTTTATTGAGATTTCTAACCACAATTGTTATAATTCGCATATCAAATAAAGTGGTCTCCATTTGAAGTGTTACTTAACCCACAATAGAACGGTAAATCAAGTGTATCTGTTGGTCATTAATCAGGTTACCAACTAACAATTATGATGATTAGGATTTTTTCGTTATGGAATACCATCTTACTACAGACATTTTAGATGTTTTAAATTCTGATACAATAAATGACTAAAATGGGAGTTTATTTTCGTTCAGAGTAGTCCCGATTTTACTTACAGGGTTTTTCAATTGAATAGTTGTATATTTTCAATTGAATTGTAGCGATTTGCAAGTGTGAAATAGATTTCAAATAATGATGATATTTAAAATAAAACACACAAATTAACAAAGTATATAATATTTGCAAATAGATCTTCCTTATTTGATGGTCAAACTTCTGAATTTTACATAGAAATTAACCACAAGCAGTCTTAACATCTTGATTTGAGCAACTTTGACATTGAAGGAACTATAGCCAATAACTGACTAAAACAGTGGATAATTTATATAAATTATAATATTTAGCCTATTATTTAAATTTTACAATGATGTAGATTTAAAAATTATCTATTGCTAATAAATCAATCGAAGTCAATTATCTATTAGCAATAGATAATTTTTAAATCTACATCATTGTAAAATTTAAATAATAGGCTAAATATTATAATTTATATAAATTATCCACTGTTTTAGTCAGTTATTGGCTATAGTTCCTTCAATGTCAAAGTTGCTCAAATCAAGATGTTAAGACTGCTTGTGGTTAATTTCTATGTAAAATTCAGAAGTTTGACCATCAAATAAGGAAGATCTATTTGCAAATATTATATACTTTGTTAATTTGTGTGTTTTATTTTAAATATCATCATTATTTGAAATCTATTTCACACTTGCAGATCGCTACAATTCAATTGAAAATATGCGACTATTCAATTGAAAAACCCTGTAAGTAAATAATTGGTTGAACAAGAGTGAGAATAATCCAAATTCATTAAAAATTTGGTTGAATTTAGAAGAGAATCAAAAAGTGACTACTCGGAACGAAAATAAAGTGCCATATACATAATTTTTATTATTATCTAGACCAGTGATGTCTAACTGAGGCACTGAGGGCTAAAAGTAGCCCACGATATATTTTAAAAAAATAAAATCCAGTTAATTGATTTAAATCTTTAGATATTCAATGTCTAAAAATATGTTTGTGAATTCCTATTTTAGTAAGAACTAATTTTAATACACTAAATCAATGTTTCCCAAGATATTTTTAGACACACTTTTCTGAAAAAAATTAGTCTAAATTAGAGGATTTTTGAGAAATTTTTATAATAAAAATGTAATCTTTTGACAAACTTAATGAAGAAATAGTAATTTGTTATATATAAGACTTAAAAACGATCAAATACTAAACATATATATAATTTGTGAGAAAATCAATCACAATACAATATCAGAAAGCTTTTTGGTTATAATTTCATGACTTGCCCTGTTGCTAACTAAACTAGCATCATATAAAAATTCAAATGAAGCTCCCTTATAAATATTAACTAATATTTTTTTGATAACATTTTTGCAATCTCGATTACTTCTGATCATGATTATCCGATCATTTCAATGTCGGTCAGCTTTTTCTAGAAATTTTTTTGAATCAAAAGATGCAACTCATAAAGCAGATACGAAAGCTCCAACAAACTTGCAAACTCTTAAGTGACAAATTATTCATAGTAACACCATCTTCTTATATAATGCCGAACTTTTAGCATCGACCAGGTAGCGAAGGGGAAGAACCATTCGAATTTAATAAAGAGAACACTAAATTGGTAGAAGAAACTATAAACAAATATCCCATTAACTACAAGAAAGGAGCTATAATGCCTTTATTGCATATAGGACAAAAACAGTTGGGTTGGACTAGCCTTGGTCTCATGAATAAAGTATTTTCTCTAAATTCTTTTTGAAGATATCAGAATTGTTGGAGGTTCCACCTATGAGAGTTTATGAAGTAGCGACTTTCTACACGATGTATAACCGGTAAACCTATATTAATCGAAGTATATAGTGAACCAGTGGGCAAATATTTAATTCAAGTATGCACGACAACGCCTTGTGAATTATGTGGTAGTAGTGAAATAGTAGATGCTTTAATCGAGAAATTGGGTATCAAGATAGGCGAGACTACATCCGATAAAATGTTCACCCTTGTAGAAGTAGAATGTGCAGGCGCTTGCGTTAATGCCCCTCTATTTGCTGTTAATGACGAATATTATGAAGATCTTACACCAGACATTGCATGCGATATTATTGATAAGTTGAAAGGAGGCAACGTACCTCCTCCTGGGACGCAACAGAAAAGGAAAAACTCACAACCAGGACATGAGAGAACATCTTTGGTCGGAGAACCTACCGGACCTGGATTTGGTTTGAGAAAAGATCTTTGAATCAGTTTATTTAACAAAAAATATTATTTTATATTTCATTCGTATATTTTTCGCTTCATTACGCGTTTATCATTATAAATCTTCTGCCTAAACAAATCCGCGCTGTCAGGGCCTATCGTTGAGTTTATTAGAAAACATTGTCAAAAGTATAAAATTTTCACAAAAAATGTTTCAATATGCAAACTCAAATACTATTATTAGTATCTACCATTTTAACTGGTTTAATACCAAAATTGCCTTATAATGCTGAAATAGTGCAAATAGTCGAACACATGGATACTAAAGCCGAATATCTCGATACCGAAATGCATGCTCAATATATACTTCAGAACTCTACCGCTCTAAGGGAATTAGACGATGTATTAAGTTTGGAAGAATTGCAAGATGGAGGCAAACAATTAACTCCAGAAGAGGAAAATAGAGCTGTAAAAGAGATGGATGATTTGGCGGATAAGTTTGGTTTTGCTTACCTCGTTCAAGCTCGTTCGGATGAACATCTTCATCGTTATCATCTCCAACATCCTCAAAATAGAGAGTTTTCTATCGAGAAGTTTGATGGAGAAAAAGGACCGCTTCTTTTGGAACATGATTAAATCTATATTCTTTTTTGATATTCGTTTTTAATTTGAGTGTTATAATTTGAAAAAAGATTTGTAAAATTAAGTTTTACTTAATTAGATTAAATTGCCTCCTGATCCTTAGTTTTTATCCTAATTTTAAATTTTGTTACCTGCTCTTGGGATTATTTTCGTTTGAAGACAGAAGTTTCTACATTTTGAAGAGGGATGGTTTCTTTAGAATCAAAAATTGTATGAAATCCATTTTGCATTTAAAAAATGTGCTAAATATAATTACCAAAGTGGTCCTTAAAGGCTACTCTAGCCATTTCTTGTTTTTCATAATGAAAAGAAATTTAGTCTTGCATACACTATCTCTCACGGAAAGTCGGACACCCTATTTTTCGTAAATCATAGAGCCAATTTTGCTTTTAAATAAAAATTTACAAAATAATTATATACACTTTAACTGTCATGTTATTTGTATTGATTTACTTATCCATATTTTATATTAAAATAATATAAAAACCAAAAGGGAAATTTATTGATCTGCCACAGAAATTCGGACATCAAAAAACTAGTAACTACTATACATCCCGCGAGCTTTTAACACTTGATTTACGCGTTTAGGCATCGATTTAATTAAATTTTTTATAAACTTCTCGGGTAAACTATTCCACAACCTAAGAAGCTCTGTTTTCAATTCATTTGGGTGATTGAAGATTTTTCCTCTCAGCTCTCTTTTCATATAGGCCCAGATGTGTTCAATGGCATTCAAATAAGGGCTTTGGCTAGGCCAAACCAAAATCTCGATTTCTTTTTTACCAAGGAATTCACCAACAAGCTTAGGTGAATGTTTGGGATCGTTATCGTGCTGAAACATGTAGTCGTTTAACACCATTTTCTCTGCTGATTATCTTAAGTTGTATTTTAATATATCAAAATAAACATATCTATCCATTATACCATCAATAAAGACCAAATTTCCTACTCCCTTGTAAGAAAAACATCCCCAAATCATCACACCACCTTTTCCAAATTTTACTGTAGTCTCTACATACTTAGGATCGAGCCGTTTGGATTCAGATCTCCATACATATGAACAACCATCTGAATGATAAAGATTAAATCTGCATTCATCTGAAAATATAACATTTTCCCAGTAATTATCATCTTGAAATATCCACTTTGAACATAACTCTTCCCTTTTCCTTATATTTTTTGAAGACAAAAAAGGTTTTCTTTCTATAGAAAGAGCATATATGTTAAGGTTATTTAAAAGTTTCCTAATTGTGTTATTTGAGACTGTTTTACTCCCATTTTCTTCAAAGATTTTGTTTAATTTCGGGACACTAGATTTTGGATTTTCATAATGAATGGCCTTTATAGATTTTATGTCATTTTTATCAAGAATATACCTACCCCCAAGAGTCCTTTTTCCTCTTAATTGAACCTCTTTCTTCATATTTCTTAATAGAATCGCATATTGTGGACTTAGGTATACACGTCAAACCTTCGATCTCTCTATAAGAATATCCTTCGTTCCTAAGTGCCAAAATTTTCCCAAAATCAAAATCATTAATATGTTTCATTATTATATTTTTCTACTTCTGAAAATTATTATATGTAAGATTATTTGTCCAAATTTCCGTGGCAGATCAATAAATTTCCCTTTTGGTTTTTATATTATTTTAATATAAAATATGGATAAGTAAATCAATACAAATAACATGACAGTTAAAGTGTACATAATTATTTTGTAAATTTTTATTTAAAAGCAAAATTGGCTCTATGATTTACAAAAAATAGGGTGTCCGACTTTCCGTGAGAGATAGTGTATTTTATTTATGTAGACAGAAATATCTAGTAAAAATAATGGATACAAAGCTCTAATTATAAATTAAATATCTACCTATATAATAAATATTTTTTATTTGTCTGATTTATCAATAAATGATTTACTCGACACTACTCTGTATGAAACAAATTGAATCGAACCCAATTTTGTAGACAGAATATATTTAGATAAGAGTTTATTCGCCTTTTAACAAATAAAAATCGATATTTCTAAAGACATAACTCGACTCAAAGATTCTCAAAACTAAATGTCCGATCCAAAGCCTATCAAGCTAGAAATTGAAAAATGTGGTTCATCATGAATCATACCATGTTCAATTAAATACTGCTTGACATCTAAATTTTCATCAAGCTTCTTGATCTGATTAAAATGTTCATTAAAAGCCATGTACTGATAACTGATTGAAGCTTTGCTATAAGTGATCAATCTCTGATATTAGGGTAACTGTTGAGATAATCACGCATCTCATATCTATCCATTATATCAACATCTGAATTTTTAGAATTGATCACATAAAGAAGATTTTCCGTAGTACTATTATTGTAAAAGACGACTAAGGATAACGTATTGATGGAAGAAAATTGACTGGGATTTACATTGAGATCATTAGAATTCAATTCTAATACTTCTAGTTTGCGATATAGGTTTGGTATTATCCTGAGGCTGGGGAATCTTGCAAATCCCAATGTTTTGATCTTGATTTCTGAGAGTTTTAGGATTCTAAGATCTCTGGGTTCACATAGTCACCAAAAGTGCGAAATTCTATCAAATGAGGACAACAATTAAAGATGAGAGTCATAAGAAGAGGTTCTATGTTATGAATAAACAACTTCTTGATATTCACCTCATTGGTAAACCATAATTTACTGTTTGATAATCGATTTGAACTTAAATATAATTCTTTCAATCCAACCAGAAGAGATAACTTGAAATTTGATATATCGTTCAATTCATTAGCAGCTTCTTCGTAATTATCTTCATATTCGAATCTTTTTTATTCGGCTAAGTCTCTTAAGCTTCCATAAATTTAGATAGACTATTCTATAAGGACACGAAAAATTCAGTTCTTCAAGACCACTGACTTCATCAATAATAGGGAAATAAGTTGACTCTAATAATGAGTAAAATAATTTCTTTATCTTCAAGTTGGAGAGTATCAATTTATCTACTACATGAGTTTTTAAATTAAAATCATAAATGCTTAACTTAATTTTCTTCTTCCATAAATACCAAAGCAAGCTATTCTCTACAAAAACATGTCCATTACAATTACACTCTCCAATACTGTGGGGTTGATACTGTTTCCCTAATTGCATTAAAGCTTGAAACTTTAAAGAATTAACAATCTGGTGATTGACTTGAATCAATTTAATATTCTTAAAATAAAGCTCATGAAAGAGATGATCAAATCCATTAAGTTCTTTAATTGTCTTGATTAGATGGCCATATTTAATTAGAATTGGCTCAGGTAGATTTCGTCGTTTGTGATTCCAAAGAAAATATATCGATTGACTGTGAATAAACCGAGTTAAGGTGCTAAATTCTTTCATGTCAAGCAAATGTAACTTTTTTAGTATTTCTATGACCAATAAATCAGCTAATTTGTTCAATTTCATCTCTTCAAAATTTGTGAGAATGGAAATTTTGCTTGAATTTGATAGAAACTTTGAATGCAATTTTAAAGGCAAAAAATAATTGTTAAATACTAAAAATATAATTCTAAATGATTATTTTAATTGATGAATTATTTTGATTCAAAGGTATCAGAGTTTTTGATTGAAGAATTTGGTTGAGTTAAGCAAAAAGGGAATAAAGAGCCATATAAAGCATTTAATGAAAACAAAATCATTAATCGTCACAGTCCTCAGTTCTATCTCCCTCCCTATTTGGAGGAATGATCATTCTTTTGTTACCGGAACTTTCCAATCTATCATGATAAGGCAGATTACCTGTTACCGTATATGTAGGGATTAAAATAGGTTGTAAATGCACTTCCTTGGCACTATTAGTAAAAACTATTGGCGTTAGAAAAAAGAGTAACATTGATTGAACCAGCATTTTCTTATGTTAAATACTATTTTATTCTCCTTGTTTCATCTTCACACCCTTTACTAGGCTGCTTCGTTGTTTAATCAAGTGTCGACTATCCGAAACTTATTTTATGTGCATTTTGCTTTTTGGATAACTAGTGTGAAATATTTATGTTTTGTAAGAATGGAAGCCAAAACCTCTTAGAAGAACGGAGGTTTCGGGTAATCGAAGCATTAATTCCCTCTATGTATATTTCTTAAATCAATTATTAACTATAGAAGTCTCCTTGTCAAACTTGAAGCGGGGACCTTTAATCATGCAAGCATCATAATGTGCATACAATTAAAGCATTTAAAAATGCTCGCGTAAAAAAAGTGAAAAAATGAAAATAATATTATTTTTAGACCTAATAAAGAGTGTACGATATTGCAAGGAGCAACCCAATATCTGTTTTTCAATCTTAACCAATCCTAACGAATTAAAAGTCACTATGGAAGGACCACCAAACACCGGATACATTGCTTTAGGGCTAGGCGAGAAGATGAAGGATAGTGAGATGTTTATAGGCTGGTATGACGAGAAAAGTAAAGTGCATTTAAGCGAGCGAGATGGGACAGGCTATTCGGAGCCGAAGTCACTCAAAGAAAAAGGAAGAACGAAGTTATTGGCAGACGAATCGATTCAATCGCATGTTTATGATCGCATTGTTTTTGCTAGGCCATTCCAGCTACAAAGACCCTTGGACGTAACTAAAGAATTGTCCTTCATTTGGGCCTACAGTACAAAGAAGCCGAACGAAAAAGGATCGATAACAAAACATGAAAAGTATGGCCAGTTTAAGCTGAACTTAATGGAGGAATCGGTTAAAGAGAGCAATAAGCCTTTATTGATCATAGCCCATGGTATATTGATGATTGTAGCATGGTTAATTCTGCCACCAATTGCCATCTTTATAGCCAAATACTTGAAAGCAACACTAGGAGTTTGGTGGTTTCGCTTCCACATCTTGGGCTTTATGCTGACGGGGCTGATCAGTGTCATCGCTGTTACTCTGATCCTGATTAACAATAGCGGTAAGATAAGCGAAGTGCCGCACTCGATCATTGGCTTCTTGATCTTAGTGCTCTATTTTTTTCAAGTCTGCCTTGGAGTGATTATCGATCGTCTGTGGGATTCAAAGCGAAAGTCCATTCCTTGGTACGACAACCTACATCATTGGATGGGGAGGGCTGTTTGGCTTTTGGGGCTAGTCAATGTAGTTTTGGGAATCATCATTTTGAATGCTAGCTGGGTGTGGTTTTTCTTCATAGGCTTTTCTAGTGTCTTTGTATTTGCTTTGTTTGTTTTTGGGCAGATCAAGCTTAAAAACTGCTAATTTATTTACAAATCAATTTTGGATCTTTGCAATAACATCTGAGTACTTGATTCTCTCCACTTTCGGGTCAATGTGTAAACATTTTAACAAAACCTCAAATTCATTATCCGAAAACTTGTCACCGAGGTAAAGAAGTACATAACGGAACTGATTCATTGAAATAAAGCCGGTTTCATTTTCATCTAATAGTTGGAAGCATTCATCCAGATCCTTTTCTCTTTTATCCGTTGTTTCTGGGCATCTATCAATAAGATCAATGCATTCATCATAATTGTAATACTCTTTCTCGTCATCTAAACTGAAATCCTCGGAGGAAGAAGAGGACTGAGACCATGAATGTGTCATCTTTATGGCTTCCCACTCGTTTAATTGCGGGTTTAGGATGGGGCGTAGTTCCTTTTCTGTAGGGTTTTTATTCATCGATCTCAATAGATTTGGAACATCTTTTTTGTGAATCAAATTGGAAGGTGTTTGAAAAATCAAATAAATGTGTTCGAACTTTTCTCTATTTCCTCTAAATGACATCTCTATGATGGTTTTGGAATTTGGATGCTTTTATAGACTGTGTTTTGGGGTGTGGATGTTTTTATGGCTAATACTTCATGTTTCACTTTCAAGTTTATCCTAAATAAGCAATCCAATACAGCAAAATGAAAGATGTTACAACAAATGAGATTTAGAAGGTTATGAGTCATTATAGTGTATGCACACACAAAAAAGCGCATATACACTAATGGCAAAGAGTTTATTGGGAAAGTATGTTCAAGAATTTCTTATAATCAATCTTTCCCTCAATAATTTCCACGCCCGCTGCTTCGAGTAATTCATCCGCCTCTTCCAACTTCATCCCATTGGCTAAATTAACCAAAATGTATTTCAATTCATTGACAGGAACGAGTCCACTGTTTTCAGGATCTAAAACCGAAAAGATGTTATCAAATCCTTTAGAAGTTGGTTGTTCATCTAAAGCGTGATAAATTTGTTGAAATTCTTCTAAATTAATGGTTTCTCCATATTTATTTAATTCTTCTTTCAATTGACTTGAACTAATCAATTTGCCAGTGTTTCGGATAGCTTTTTCAGTGTCTTTCTTCATTATCTTGTCACTAACTTCTTGAGTATGTAATAAAAAGGTTTCTTTAACTAGCTGTTCCATTTCTTGTACTTCAGAGAATTTATAGAAAAGTCAGAATTATTACGTTCCAAACCAAGCGATCAGAAATGAGATAACAATCTGGAAGGTGCTTTTTGAAGAAAACATAATATTTTAATTGATAAAATGAGGAAATTCTTGAAGAGTTATGGTTGAAAAGTTTTAATATTGTTTTCAAAAAAATTTCCTTCCATCTAAAAGTGTTTCCCAAACTGGGTTGTACAACCCACAGGTGGGTTTTAAAAAATCGTAGATGGGGAAATTTTGTTTTTGAAATATTCGTGGGAAAAATGAAGTAAATCAATAATTAAATGGGGTGTGTTAAATTGACAAAAAATTTATATTATATAAATCAAAACTATAAAATAATAATAACCTCAGAATAACGGACATCTTTCATTATAAAAGATCGTAAATATTTACGTCTTATATTTTATGATCTTCCAAAAAGAAGATATTATGCTCAGAGTTTCAATACATCGATCAATTTTCCATTTTTGTGTGTTAAAAATTGAAACAAAAAGGGCATTTACTTTTTATATATTCTTAGACTTGATGTAGAACTATATAATATTAAATAATAAACTTATTTTTTACTTTCATTTCATTTTTTTGCGCAGAATTTGTCTAAATTTTATTCTTTTTAGCTATGTAAAACGTCATATCAGAACCTAAGAAAGAAGGAAGAAGATACAATATTGATTATTTAAAAATTGGATATATAGAATTTCCTCATGACAAAAGCCTTCCTATGTGCCTTATATGCAATAAGGTGTTATCTAACGAATGTATGAAGACAAAAACATTATCAGCTCACATAACAAAGCATCACTCTGAGGTACTCGAAAATAATTTAGCTTATTTTCAATCGCTTAAAGAACGATATTTAAAGACACCAACAGTACGCGACTTGTTTACTAATGCCACTAATCAGAATACTGATGGCCTCAGAGCTTCGTACAACATATCTCTATTGATAGCAAAATCAGGAAAACCACATACAATTTCTGAAAAATTAATTGTACCAGAAATTAGAGAAGTTTTAAAGACAGTATTAAAGCAGCCTTCAGAGGACATTATTAATAAGATTTCATTAAGTGATAATACAGTTCAACGTCGTATTGATGAGATGGCAACTACAGTAGAAGATAAATTGTGTAATTTATTAAAGAAAACACAATTTTCTTTACAACTTGATAAATCTATTTTGCCAAATAAGCAATCTTTGCTTTTAGGATACGTTAGATACATAGAAAATGAGAAATTAACTGAAGAGATGTTATTTGTTATAGAGTTGGTTACCGACACAAAAGTAGAATCCATATTTAATGTAATCAAGAATTTCTTTATAGACAAAGATATCCCGATTCGTAACATATTATCTGTAGCAACTGATGGTGCAAAATCTATGACTGCTTGTCACTAAGGATTTATTGCGTATTTGAAGCAATACATTCCAAATGTTATAGCAATTCATTGCGTATTACACAAAGAACAATTGGCTACAAAAGTACTCAACACAAGGTTAAATGCTTCCTTAAAAGTTGTTATCAAGGCTATAAACAAAATAGCAAGTAATCCCCTCAATAGTAGAATTTTCAAACAACTATGTGAAAAACAAGATAATCAATATTCTAAGTTACTTATACATACCGAAATTAGATGGCTTTCAAAAAGAACCGGTGTATCTCGAACTTATAAGCTCTATGATTCCGTAATGTTATCTTTAAAAGACAAAGATACTAAATTATACGATAATCTTAATCAAAATAAGAAATGATGTTGCTGATCTCTCTGCTTTATATTACAAATTCAATGAAGTCAATTAGCAATTACAAGGAAATGAGTTAAGTTCGATAAAAACAAAATCAGTAATTTATGGATTTATATCTAAACTCAGAGCATTTAAGCAAGGTTAGAGACTAGTCACTTTAATCACTTCCCAAGACTTTTGGATTTGCACGAAAAAGAAATATTGAACGAATCTGATATATTTGTTTATTGTGCACATCTCGGATCTTTAATTAATGAATTTGTCAGTAGATTCGAAGACATTCTTCAATTGAGTATACCGAAGTGGATTATCAATCCATTCCTTTCTCTTAATTCAACAGAAACAGAATTTGAAGAAGAATTAATCGATCTTACTAATAATGAAGAATTGACACCTAAATTTACTATAGGATACCAACAGTTTTGGTTACAAAAACAAATAGTTATTCTTTATCCAAAATTGTGGTCAGAAGTAAAAAAATATTTGATCCCTTTTCCTTCTTCGTATTTAGTTGAGCAAGGGTTTAGTGTGGTTACAGACCTTGTGACTAAGAAGAGAAACAGATTAGATATCATTAATCGTGGGGACTTAAGATTGAAAATTACTAAAATTGATCCAGAGATCGATGATTTGATTTTAGAATCTCAAGCGCATCCATCTCATTAAATTTATTAATCTTTAATTGCATTCTGATAAATTTTATCCATGTTTAAATTTCTTACTCAACAAAGCCGTTTATATTTTTCGAATTGAGTTTTATAAAGTAAATTCTTGGAAATAACTTAAAAACCTTTTTAAAAAATATACATATATGCGTGCGGTGGGTTCTGATTAACTAAAGAGATCAGAAATGAGTTATTGTATGAAAAAGTTTTGGTAACACTGAACTAAAAGCATTTAACAGGAAATATTTATTAGATCGTTGCATTATCTGAGATTTCTTCATAAAACTAGATTATAAAATAAATTATTGCCTCGAATCATTTTCCTAATCGATGATCCATGTACTTCTTGAAAATCAATATAAAGCCAATAAGAAAGCAATCTAAAGTTTCCTGTAAACAGAAAAAATTTATAAAAAGGCCACCAAAAACAACTCTTATAAGCTTTTTGAAGAAATCATGAATTCAATCTTCTTAGCATTAATAAGGTATTACTTAAGTAGAGCAATCGAAGGTATCGATTATAGAAAAATAGGCAATATCACTAACCCTGAAGATATGAGGAAGTTACAAGAACAAATCCAACTTGACTACCTTCATCACCAAGCCGAAAAGTTGAAATTGCAACAAACATACATCCCAATTTACGACGCTCAAGATAATGCCATTTCTAAAAACCCTTTGGATTTGCATTCACATAATTATAATCACTTGAGAGGCGATAAGCATTACACTGTTGAAGGTGAAGCCATCATTACAACCGTTGATGGACAACGCATGAAGAGCGAGAAAGAACATAAAGAAAACAACATCTTAATATCAAAGGAAGAATACATCCCTGGTACTAGTGGTAGCTTATGGACCGGTATGAGTTACGAAGATGCTTCCAAGGAATTGATCAAAGATGCAGATGCTAATGGTGTAGCTAATCTCTTTAGCACATTTCTCAACGGCATAAAGTCCGGAGGTAAAAAAGTGGCGGGGTTTGTAAAGGGATTAAAGGATAAAGAGTTGAAGTTTTTTGGCTCTACCATTCCATTAGGCAGTGTAGCCAAAACTGTATTTGATGAACTCCACAAATCAACTACAGCAAATAGTGAAGTAAATGGGAGTGCAACGGAGGGTTTTAGTCTGGGCGGGGTGGTTAAAGGTATTAGTAATGCAGCTTCCAAAATATTATCGAATAATAGTGGACAGAAACAACAACAAAGAAGTCCATCTCAATTTGATGATGATTTAGAAGAGCAATTGAGTCAATATCATACTAACCAACAAGCTCAATCCAGGTTCTCAGTTAGTCCTGGTTACAATCAAAGGGGATTGAGAAATCAAGGCTTAAATGCTGGAGGACAAAGATACAATGGCGGTACAGGGCTTAATGGAGGTAGTAGAAGACAATCAATTGCGGATTTAAACATACATTCTCAATTATCAGGGAATCAAAATATAGTACGAAATGGATTAGTTGGCTCTCGTCCACAATCTCTTACTAGACAAATTCCCTTATATCATAACGAAGATACTGATGATGAGGAAGACTTATATCAAGGTCTTAAGAATAGTAATGGCAATAGATGGTCTGCTATGGCTATGAGAGCTAGCCAACAAGCTGATTCACAAGGCTTTGGTTCTAATCAACCACTAGCTAATCCGAACCAGATGAGAGGTAGAGGTCAAAGCTTTCAAACATATCGCCAGACATTTCAAGATGAGGATTTGGAACTTATTCCAGGTGGGTTTGATTAAACTTCCTTTTTTCTCTATACAGGGTGACGCAAGTAAATTTGGACACTCTAATTTTTGCGATGGGTGGTAAAAATATATATTTAGCCAATTTTATTTTTTTAAAATAAATAACTTTTCAAAATGAAAAATAAAATAAGAATAAAATGTTTATTAGAAGCTGAAATGTTCCCTACAGAAATATCACCTCATCTAAATTGCTCTCGACAATCTGTTTACAATATGAAGAAAAAACGCAAAACGATAAGGAAAAAAAGGGTCTTGTGGAATAGAAAACATTGTGCAAACACTAAAAAATCTATTAAGCCTAATATGAAAGAAAAACATGGAGTTTCTGATAGAAAATACGCTGTCAAGTTGAATTCTAGTTTAAGCTATCAAAAATGTAATAAATCTATAAGTAGAACAGTGCAAAGATATAGAAAATTAAAAAATTGGAGGAAATATGCTTATTCAAGACAAAGAAAGCCCCTTTTAAGTCAAAAAATATCGATGATAGAATTAAGTTTGGTCAAATTGTTGAAAATGCAGGGTTATTAACTAAAGGTCCAAGAGCAATAGAATTAATTGATAATATTTTATTTACTGATGAATCTCATCTACAACTTTATACCCAATTAAACTAATGGAATAATCCATATTATACAAGCGAAAAAAGTCAGGTTCCAATAACACCTTGCCCAAAAAATCGCTTTCTATTATGGTGGCTGGGGGTGTGTGTGCAAATAGTTTGACATATTGTTGAAAAAGACCAAAAAGTAACAGGATAATATTACCAGGACAAAATCATTCCTATATATACAAACCCAAAAGTAATTTAGAATAAAAGAAAAGTGACTTTTGTTCAAGATGGAGCTCCATTTATGGAACAAAAGACAATATGTAACTTTTATAATCAAATTTTCAAATCGTATGGGGCAAAGGAAAATGACCAGGCAATAGCCCAGATTTGAATCCAATAGAACATCTATGAAGTATTCTTAAAGAATCCATCCATAAAAACCCTCGGCGAAGAAATAGGGAAGAATTAATCAAAAGAGCTGAAAAGGATTGGAGCGAGATTGATAAGGACATTATTAAAAATATCTGTCGCTCTTTTCCAAAAAGAATCCAAGAAATGCTGTGATGGAAGCACTGATTACTAGTATTTAAATATTACAAATAACTTTTTGTTATATTTTTATCTATAGAAGTTATTGAGTATTTCTATTTTATTACGGCATTCCGAGCAAAGAGGCACTCGAAAAATTCAAATAAAAAATCTAATATAAAAGATATAAAGTTAAAAATTAGTATATTTATAGATTCAAACCTTCTGCATCTATTAGACTTCTCCATCTTTCGGGTAACTTCTGGATACCATTCATAAAACCTTTAGCATTAAGCTCCAGAATTACACTTTCTAGCTGAATTTCTAGTCCATGCCAATCATCATAAATGTTTTCCTTTAACTTCCTCTTTAATTGTCCAAAACAATTGAAATCAGGTGCGCTAATATGAAGGCTATAAGGAGGATGATCCCAAACCCGGATATTTTGATCAATAAAATACTGCTTTATAAGATTTGATTTATGTGGCTTAGCATTATCATGTAATATTATAGGTACCTTGAATTTTAATTGGGTAACCATTTGTCTAATAATTCGATTAGGAAGTTTTTATGACTTCTGCAATTACTGTCTCTTTAGGGGTACAGAGCTTCCAATAAGCAACACCTTGAAAATCCATTGCTAATACTAGCACACTCTTTTTTCATATTTAGATTTAAGTATAAATTCAGGTGGGTCTTCATTCTTATTTCTCCAAGATCGAAACTGGTCACGTTGGGGTTGCATGTATAAAGACACCCAAGTTTCATCTATTGCCAAAGTTTGATTAATTAAGTTATTTTGCCTCGATAAGAGTTGCATATTGTTTTTACATGCTAACACTCTATGTTCTCTTTGTTCATATGTGAGAATATGAGGTACCCCTTTACCTAATAATTTTTTCATTTGTAAATCTTCTGTTAAATATCGAAATACTGTTGTTTTACTACGATTTACCCGCATGGAAAGTTCGAGGCAAGTTTATATTCTAGTTTGGGTCAACAATTCTTTAATTTCATCTATTGCATTTTTTTTTCAAGACATCACTTGTATCGCCTCCACGGTTATCTTCGACCACATTGTAGCCGGTCTTAAACTTAGTAACTAAATTATTGACTGTATTTAGTTTATAGGCACTATTACCAATTGATTCAACTAATTCATTATGAATTATCCCAGAACTATGTCCCAGAATTACTCCAAATTTGATGAAAATCCTCTGTTCTTTATCTAAAATTGAATCTTTTAATTTATGCAAGCTATTATGATAATATTAAAATTATAATTATTTATAAACAAAGCTTGTCATATATGTAAATTAATTTAAAAGACTTGGTATTATTAGTATATTATCAAAGGAGTGATTAAACAGATTCGAGACTTTCTTTGCGCGGAACACCCTAATAAATCACACTCCAAGGATTTAAAACCGATCTAATGAAAGTGTTGTAATTAATAAATTGTCAAATAGAAGAATGTGTTAAAAATAATATTAGTTCGGTTATTTATAACAGTAAAAATNACAATGTATTTCTAACACTTCCCCTCATTGTCAATTCCCTTTTACTGTTAGTTGAATTCAATCCAATTGCTCTCACATGACTTCCGTGTTTAAACTTTGTTAACGGTTTAGTGAGTACATCCGCCGTATTAGAATTAGATTCTACATATTTAAGAATTATCTTTCCATTGCCGATTAATTCTCTTAAATAATGATACTTGATATCAATATGCTTCGTTCTGTCATGATGAATCGGATTCTTACTTAATTGAATAGAAGATTGATTATCATCAAATAAATTGATAGATCCCATGTCTTTATCGCAAAGCTCTTTGGACATGTTTCCTAACCATATTGCTTCCTTTCCTGCTTCAGCTGCCGCAATATATTCACTTTCTGTCGTACTTAATGCAACTATTGGCTGTTTTCGACTTTTCCACGATACTGGTCCATTGGCAAAGAAGAACACATATCCACTCGTATACTTCCTATCCGTTTTATCTCCAGCAAAGTCTGCATCAGTAAATCCATGAATCCCACTACCATCACTCATCTTATAATACTTTATAGAATAATCCTTAGTACCTTTCAAATAACGAAATATCCTTTTNAATACTTTATAGAATAATCCTTAGTACCTTTCAAATAACGAAATATCCTTTTCAAATTCTTGATATTTGTTCCATTAAAATTAGAATTATACTTGCTAACAAGTTCAACACTAAATGATATATCCGGTCTTGTTGCTACCATTAAATACATTAAACTACCAACTGCTGATTGGTAAGGGTAGTTAGAATCAAATGCTTGTTCATCTTCCTTATTATCTGCTAAATAGGTTCCACAATCCAAAGGTGTAGAAACTTCATTTGCGTTTTCCATTTGATATTTCTTTAGAATACCATTGATATACTTCGTTTGAGATACTTCAATACAATCCTCCTTTTGGTTTATCTCAAGTCCCAATAAATATTTAGTAGGACCAAGATCCTTCATTTCAAACTCGTTGCTCAACTTCTTGATTTCATCTAATTTCTTTGAAGATTTTGAAAGAATTGTTAAATCATCTACATACACACCAATTATCATCTTCTCATTGGGATTATTAGTTTCATAAATAAAGATAGTATTTTCGTAAATAGACTTCTTAAATCCTATCTTAACCAAAGTTTTTTCCAATTTCTTGTACCACTCTCTCGCTGCTTGCTTTAATCCATAGATAGACTTCTTTAATTTTCAGGATAGATTAGAGTCAGTAGAATATCCAGCTGGTTGTGTCATTGATTTTTTCATTCAAATCACCATTTAAGAACGCTGATTTAACGTCCATTTGATGTAACATTAAATTGTACTTTGCTGCAATTGCTATTAACAACCTTAATGTAGTTAATATTAATACCGGAGAATAAGTTTCCATATAGTCCTCTCCATAAACTTGATTAAATCCTCTAGCAACTAACCTTGCTTTATAGTTATTGATAGAACCATCTGTGTTTTGTTTAACTTTGAATACCCATTTACAATCGATAGATTTATTTCCATTCGGTAATTCGTNTCACTCGCATCATCCATCAACATCATTCGATAATCCACGTTTTTGTTTGCTAACCTTTTACTTCTCCCAATTCCATTTTCATTTAAATTAGAATCATTTGGTTCCATTATGTTCAACTTTATCGTACTTTTAGTTTTAGGTTGATTATCTTTAGAAGTTAGATCATTTGTTACACTTTTTGATTCTATGTTATCATCATTAGTTTCAGTTTTTATTTCCATGCTTTGATTATTTGTTTCAACTTCCCCTGTTTCATAACTTGATTTAGATATATGTAATTCTACAACATCCGGAACTTTGTTTGGCTCATTGTTTGAAACCGTTTCAACTTTATACACATCATTCTCCAAGAATTTAACATTCCTACTTATCATAACTTTGTTGTCAATTGGGTCATAACATCTGTATGTATACCCATTTCCATGATATCCAATAAATGTTGCCTTTCTTGTCAAACTTTCCTCTACTTTCATTTCTTACAAACACGTAACATAAACATCCAAAAACTTTTAGGTTATCCAAATCGGGTTTCTTAACATACCATATTTCATAAGGCCTTTTGTCTCTAGTAGAATTAAGCGTTCTATTCTTTAAGTATATTGCAGTATTAAATGCTTCTCCCCAAAACTTAGTTTCCAAATCCTTATTATGAAGTAGAGATCTTATCATCTCACTTATTATCATGTTATGTCGTTCTAAAACACCGTTTTGCTCTGGTGTGTAAGGAGCTGAGAATTGGTGTATAATGTCACATTTTTTAAATAAATTAACCATTTTAGAATTATAAAATCCTTTACCATTATCTGACCTAAAAGCTTTTATCTTCTTTTAAGTCTGATTTTCTACCATATTCTTGAATATTTCAAACTTCTCAAACACTTCTCCTTTTTGTTTCATAAGAAAA
>NIPM01001341.1:9887-22048 GCA_002738285.1 Holacanthella duospinosa | reverse complement strand
TTCATGATTAGGAGTCTAGACCCAAGCCATGATATGCAAAGATGCCGATAAGGTCTGCCAGCAGAGTAAGATAAATGTCAATAGCCTACTTCATTCCATGTAAAGTAGGTCAAATATGCGGAGTAGACCCACGCTACCTGACACCTGCAAAGATTGTGTACCCATGCACGTAAAAGAGTGGGGCCTGGTTTGAGACAACAGAAATACCAAAAATCTTGTCTGCGGGATTTTCAAATAAAGTCCCCAGTCTGTTGATTTGATTTGGAAAAAGCCAATAAGTCAAATAAACCTCAAAAAAAAATTAGTCTAGAACTTTCTTCAACAAAAAGTACCGTGAATTGTAGTTTCTGGCACGTATATAATTGTGTCTAGCACCGCAATATGCAGAAATGAAAAAATTTTTTTTTAATTATTCATAGAGTTCTAAGCATTCTTCCGAATCTAGACAACTCGTATTTGGTCAACAAATTTTTGTATGGTTTTGGAAATCCTAAGGAAATGCTTGCCATTCGTTTGAATGATCCTAGTTCGGAAGAAAACAATAATCCATGGAATTTGGTTGGTGAGCCTATATTTGACAAACAAAGGGAAACATGGAGAGTTTCTTTCAGAGTAGAAACTACACTCACCTCATATTCAAAATATAAACCTATGTACACCGAAGGTGAGTCGATATTTGTTAATCATTATTTGCATGTATTAGAATCCAATTCTATTTAGACTACCACTGGACCACGATACCATTATTTAAATTTGTAGGAAAATCAAATTCATTGCTTTTACATCACTCGTTTTACAAACCCAATACTAACTGGTAGTTGGAGAAGTTTATGAACGAATTTATCTTTTTGATCCTGATAATCATGGAAATTTATGACAATCGGTGTTTGTTGGTACACATAATTCGTTAAAAACGCCTCAAATTACCTAATTGCTTCCTTCCCTCATTGATCTTACACGGCAAACCGATTAATCAACTGTATAGCTTTTCTGGAAATTTAATTGCAGGAACACGCAGAGTGCCCCTCCAGAAATTTGATGGTTCATTGAGTAATCCGCTTGCTCTGTAAAGGCAATTAAATAAACTATCAAGTGCTTCTTGTGTGTTTTATATTGAACCTTTTGTATCACCTAATGGTTTTAATCATTTCTACTTTTAATGTTACATTCGCCCACCACCTCCAGTAATCCTTTGTAACAACACGTGAATCTAAGTTATAAAATGCATGGTATTTACGTCGATGTTTATCATTTTATTTAAACAAAAAGTGAATGTACAAGAGTGGAGCAGTAATGCAACCTCTGATGGAAAAAACATTAGACTTAACTTGAGGACAATTTTTATGCTAGAGGTATTTTGATAATTTGAATCTCGTATTTTAGTATAAATGGTTATAATAGGAAAAGCAAGAGCAACCAATTAATAAAATTCGTCTTGTAAGGCGTGAACACAGAGAATCTAAAAGGAATGAAGTTTTACAATAGTAAAAGATTCTCACGTTTATTTAAATATACAAATGGAACAACCCTGCAGTGCTGAATGCTGTTCGACATATTTAAATTACAATTTCTACACTTCAACACATCTCATATAGTTTTTAAAACTGACAAGCTTAGTGAACGTTTTCTATTTTAACTGGATTTCTTAGGTTGGATACATTGCAAAGCGTTCGCCAGTTCGGTGGTTTTCATTTCCAAGTATCTTTCTTTGCACGGAGTCAAAAGAATCAAATGTTTACCTTTCCAATTAAACTAGTTGTATTGTGGTCAACCTCTAACCCGAAGGCTATAAAGCTGTGAAAGTTGATTCAAAGACATCTTTGAATTTTTTTATGTGAAACAATATATTTCTTCAACAAAATCGTGTAACTTCTGTTGCTACTATTCAGGTTCTTCTTTACCAATCCAGAATTTATTTGCATTTGATTTTTATCAAGTTCAAACTTTTCTTTATAAAGCTAATTTTTCAAATTTTATTCCTACTTGAAACATTTAAAAAAAGTTATACATAGATGCAGAACGCGTTGTAGAGGAGGAGAAAACCGATATAAGGTGAAAATTAACCATTTGTGGATTTGTAGTTACTGACTGCTGAGGGCGCAATAATCTTTTAGTTGACCAGCGAATTCTATTTAGAATCACGAAACAAAAATTGTAGACATTTATAGATATTACAAAAAATAATACTTTTTTTTTGTGACAATTTTAACTGTAACTGCTAACATGAAGCGGTGATTCAAAATTTGTATTTTATTAATATTTAGAGTTGCATTTGAATTTTTGCTTTCAAAAATTAATACAGCCAATACACAAACTGTCAAACTACGCGATGAACTTGGAATAAAGCTTTNAGCCAATACACAAACTGTCAAACTACGCGATGAACTTGGAATAAAGCTTTTTGCAATTTACAAAATTAGTTAACAGTTACAAAAACAAAAGGAAGTAAACAATAATTTTTTGTTGACTTTCTNTTTTGCAATTTACAAAATTAGTTAACAGTTACAAAAACAAAAGGAAGTAAACAATAATTTTTTGTTGACTTTCTATAGATACACTCAAAATTATTCCAGAAGATAGGCAAAATCTAAGCCAATATACACTATTTGAAGGCGAAAATTCAGAATACTCTCAGTCTTTTCGGAAAGTAGTTGCAGNAAATCTAAGCCAATATACACTATTTGAAGGCGAAAATTCAGAATACTCTCAGTCTTTTCGGAAAGTAGTTGCAGTTGACACTGTAGTTCCTCTGTTTAAAGGTGAAGCACTCTTCAACTATGAAGAAAGTNTTGCAGTTGACACTGTAGTTCCTCTGTTTAAAGGTGAAGCACTCTTCAACTATGAAGAAAGTACTTCTACGGAACTTAAAGAATTAAGTTTCACCTGCTGCGAACAATCGATGATGTTTTATAAGGTTCTCATGTTTGACCCAGAGAATAAGAATATGATAGATCTAATTATGGATCTTAAAAAGAAACCAGCTGATATAAAGGCGCTTGGTGGCAAAGTTAAAAACTTTAACACGGATTTTTGGAAGGAAATCAACCTCGACATTATCTATTTGGGAAATGAGTTAAAATTCACACAGAATGATGACCTTAAGAGCAAAATAATTGGTGTGACAGGAATGGGATTTGGAGAAATCAGTGACAATAAGACATACGGTACCGGTTACAAGACTTTAGCGGAGCACGATGAAAGCCGAGCAAATTGGCCAGGATTGAATCAACTTGGAGAGCTTTTAAAAAAACTAAGGGATAACATAGAAAAATCCGATGTGTATTACAATAAAGACCCGAACCAGCGCGGTTAAAAATGCAGATAATTATATGCAAGCATTATAAAACAATATTACGCCTGAAAAATAATTAAATTAAATTTGTTGATAAAGCTGTTGATAAATTAATAACAATTTTTTTTTGTCTTATCTGTCATTTAACGTGAACTTATAAAAAATATTGGAATTAGAGATTCAGGTTTTAGTAATACCAATTGTGTCAACCTTCATCACCATCAAAATTCACTGTATTATAAGTCGTTAGTGACAAAATTTTTTATTAGTTTATCAACCGTTTTAATGGTCTAGTAGTTATGTGTCATTGGAGATAGTACCGATCAGTTTTTAATAAGTCCACGATTATTCTACGCCCTCGAAATATATATCAAAACTGTGAATTTTGAGTTTTTATTTTGCCGCGCATCCGCACCACTTCCAAATTGGCATATGGGACTAACAGATAAAAAATGGTTTTCAATTAATAACTTTTATTTCCTCAAAACTTCTCAAATCAATTTGAACTTTTGCTAGGCAGTGCAGAAGGCATTTTGAGATTGCATCTTCCATGATTTTTGAAAATATTCATCAAAGTAGTTTTGACTGAATAAAAAATTTTCTCTATTAGTTTCTCGAACTAATTTGAAATTTAGGAATACAATCATTTTGGGAAGGTATTTTGCATGTTTTCGAAATTTTTTTTATTGTATTTTTTTCAGACAGGCTTAAGTATTTATTTTCAAGTATTTTCTAAATCCTGCAAAACTATATTTTCAAAATACAATACAGCAAATCAACACGAAAGTAGAAACTGAACCAACGACAATTGACGCAATGCCGAGTTTGAATTCAGGACACCGACGTGTTAAATAAATTGAGAACAATTTTGTTCATCAAAATTTAATTTTGGAATGATTTCGAAAACATTTAAAATTCCTTCCCAAAATGAGTTCAAGCACATACTTCCTAAATTTTTAATTAATCCGAGAACATTTGATAGAATGCCGAGTGCTAATTTTGTTCACCACCATTAAAAAATAATAGATCTTTTTTTTTTCATTCTCAAAATGCGTTTTTGCACACCCAAGCAAAAGTTCTAATTAGTCCGAGAAATTTTGACAGTAAAAATTATTAATTGACACCCATTGTTTACCTGTTAAAGTCCCATTAGCCAATTTAGAAGTAGTGCGGCAAAATAAAGACTCAAAGTTCACAGTTTTGATATATATATTTCGAGGATGCATAGAAAGCTCGTGGCTTTAATAAAACCTGATCGGTATTAGAAGCCATGATTTTTGGCTAAAAAACTTTTATTTATTTAATTGGTATATTTGATCCTGTAAAGTTGTGCCTATTGGGCCCCTAATTTTTAAAAACAATATTATACTATACTTCGAATTTGAAAATTGTTTGCATTGTAAACTTCACCGATTGCCCTTTATTAAGATAACTGATTGCAATAAACATATCACTACTGACGAATTATTGTCTAAATAAGCGAGCGCAGGACCTGCAGTGCTTCAAAATAAAAACATTATCTCTATTTTTCAAATATTTTCGTCAAATATATTGGCAGTTGCAGATTCAAAAATTCAATCGGCCTAAATCACATGTTCCTTAATTTTGTGCTTGTGTCTGACTAAGGCGATTATTTCACAAGTCTTTTTTTGTCGTCACAAAAATTTTAATTGGCTTTAACCCGGTTGTTAATTGTAAAACATTGATCGTAGATTTTGATTTTAACTAGCATTCTTGCTGACGTCAACAATTCCATAAATCTCAATTTAATAGATAATGTAATAACAGAGTTTCCTTACATACTGTGGGAAATAAATCAAGAAGTAGGGTAATCGGAGTAATTCTTCACTGAGCCATGGTTCTCCTTATCTCACAAAGGAGTTTTAACTCAACTAACTCAAGAAAGTTTTCAACTATTACTTGTCATTGTCCTTGGGAATCAAAGCCTTGCTTGGCTACTCTGCAAGTACGAGTCTCCTCATATCTACACACCTAGGCGATACAAAACTCAAACAAAACACCTCTTCCCAATAACACTAGACTCCCATAGCCCACTATTATGAATCCACTGTATCCTCTACTCAATACAACTGACCTTAATTAAACAAATGTTAGTGGCGTTGGCTATGGACAACGCCACTAACTTCATATAACATATATATTAAAGAATTGGTATATATATATCCTAACCTAGGGAGGGTAGTTTTTAGTGGAGAAAGGGAAAAGATGATGTTTTCTTCTTCTTGTTCATTGTGTTGTTGTATTGAGATGAGGGGAAACAGCAACACAGGAACGGGTTGATGAGGGCGAAGATGAGGCAACTGGGTTCCCTCACATTCCCAACCCCGAGAGACCTCCTCTTCTCCCGGAGGGATGTTGAGTGAGTGGTATTGGTCCTGTATATATCTAAATAGAATTGTTAACAAGAATTTTAAGAATTAAAAAATGAGAAAATTATCGATTGACCACTAAAGACCTAAGGTCCCACGAGTAGTCTAAACATGATAAAGTCATACCTAATACGTTTTGAACTTTGACGAAGTGGATTTGAGTTCTCTCGACTGAACCACTAAAGACCTAAGGTCCCACGAGTGGTTCAGTCCAACTTTGGTTGTTTTCTGTCTGCTAATTTCGCTTGTTTCTTGAAAATGATGTGTCAGAAGTACTCAGCAAATCGGAGTTTGGCTAAAGATTTGTTTGCTAACATATTTCCTCTTGCTCCTGGTACTTTCCTCTTTGCCGGCGTCCCGAGCCAGAACTTTTTATCGAACATTTTGTGTATGTTCTCTATGTCGTAGCAGATAAAATATGGAAAGAAGTGCTTGTCGGAGTTGGAAGTTTCCGGTTCTGATAAAATTGGAAGTGATAATGGAACATCCTGGTTATTCAGAATAATGAGGGGTTGAGTGATGTTGGGAAATAGTGCAAAAGGGTTTGGTGCTTGGAGTATGGGTTGTGGAGGTGGTATTTCCACATCATGTTCTTCCAAGTCGCGCAGCCCTCCAACTTGATCTTCCATAACATCCTTTAGCTCATATTCACCAAATAAATTTTCTTCCTCTGGGTGGAGAATAAGGATATCTTCTGAGTCGTCTGTGGAACCTTGTCGTGGAACGGTGGGAACACCCACTAAGCCCAAAGGGCCCACGATGGAGTTCCCACTGATGGTAGCACCGTAGTAATCCAGGCCATCATCCGATTCAGAGTCCAAATTCTCATCCAACCTATCAGGAGTTGTTGGTTTTGTTTTTGCAGTAGGCAGGGTCCTTTTCTTTGGCCTTGGTGCGTTTGGTTCAGGTGGTGGAGGAAAACAAAGTACCGAAGCATATTTTGTAATGATGGCCAACAGTTTTTGTTTTTTAGGTTGGAGATGGCAGGAAATTTTATGTTGTAAAAAATGAAGCATTTCTTGATTGTTGAGAGGACGGAATCTACAAAGTTGAGACAGGTGTTGGTCTGAGATGATAGAGAAAAGGGGGGAAATCTTCGAATTCGGCCAATTATTCTCTGAAGATAAATAATAATCCGAGAAAAGATGATTCAAAAGAGATGGAAAGTATACTGCAGTTAATAAAGTTTCAACTGTAGTAGGTGTAAGTTATACAAGTTTTTGAGACACGAATTTTGAGCGATCTTCTACAGCTTTCCGTCTATTGACTACTTCTGACTCTGGAAGTAGTAGGCAAGCGCAGTACCAAAGTCTCTTTTCCTTTGATTCAATGGGATAGCTGCCGCTACGAAAGTTTCAAAGACTTGTTTCATGCCTATGATGGCTGTTGGTAAGATCCGGTGATTGAGTTGGAACATTGAAATTTCTAGTTGGTCATCATAAACAATTTTCAATATTTTGTCGTTTTGAAGCACTTGGTTCAAATTACAGAGATCTTGGGGACTCGAAAGGGGTCAATGATGTAGTCAATTTGAGAGGTGGAAATTTGGATTAAGCAAATGAATTGTCTGCTCCAATCGGTGTGAAGGTTTGATCTTGAGACTTCAACATCCCAACCAATCTCTGTTTGCTTAATTAAGTCTTGGATCATATTGTCCATCCCTTTTGAGTCCTGTATTATCACCGTATTATCACAGTCCTGTATTATTCGTGATCAACCTCTCATCCATGGGTTCCATATTTGAGCAGATGTATGCTGTTGATTGTATTGACCAAATTCTGATCACTGTACTCAATGGGTGAATTTTATGGAGAGAGGCGATGAAATTAACTTCATTACGGGTTCGATTTTCTGCTAAAAGTAGTTCCAGGGAGGGTTTTTTTCTCCTTCAAATGGTCGACAAATCCACGTTAGAACGTTGAACCAGCCAATTGGCATTTGGCTCTGTATTCGATGGACTTGCGGAATTTGGAATTAGATGGTGTTGGAAATGAAAGTGTTATTTCTGTAATAACAGTGCATATAAGTATTATTTCACTTTGTTTTGTTCCACTTTTTTACCTTAGACTACTAAAGACCTAAGGTCCTACGAGTGGTCTTTTTAGATTGGTTTTAATTAGGTAATCCTGCTAGGGAACGATAATTGATTCGAGTATTTTGTCTAAGTCTTCTTGTTGGGATAATTTTATTTTTTTCACCGGTAGGAATTATTGGAACGAATGGTACTATTTGTGTTGTATTAAATATTTGTCTTTGGTAGAACGGTTTATGTTGATTCACATGTCTGTTTGCAATATAACCTCTGTCGGATAGGGACAGGATTTTGAAGGAGAATGGACTAACGACTTCTCCTAACTCATATGGGCCAATAAAACCGGAGTTCAACTTATACATAATTCCTTCTTCTGCGTGAGAAATTGCATGGTTTTGTATGAGAACTAAGTCTCCAGTTTCAAAACTATAATCTCCATGAGATTTGTTATTATATCGTTTATTTTCGAATTGAGATTGGTTGATATTGTTTCGGACAAACTCAATAACTGACTGTAATTTTGTTGGTAATTCGTTAACCTTTGATAGGCTACAGACGAGATGTCAGTAGGAGAGTCTTGCAGATTCCTATTAAATGGTAGAAGAAATTCTAGCCCAAGATTACGAATAGCCGGTGTTACTTGAGTAACTCTGTTAATTGATGTCCGTAGGGCTAATGCGAAATGATGTAAATTTTTATCTCAACTGTGATGATTACCATTTACAAATGATAATGATTACCATTTTTAGATTGCTGTTTGCTCTTTCCGATTGGTTAGTCTGGGGATAGTAGGCACAAAGGAAAGCGTGATGGATTTTCCAGTCCTTACATAAATTCTTTAAATGATTTGATGTGAACTGGGTACCATTGTCACTTATGATCCTTTCTGGAGTACTAAATCGACAAAAGATTTGATTTTCTAAAATTTATTTTATTTTCTTGGCTGTAGCCGTTTTTATGGGGAATACTTCAACCCATTTCGACAATTCGCCGATTACTACTAGGCAAAAACATCTAAATTTGATTTTCTCTGAAGTCTTACGCATACATTGGTGTCCTGCTTCCAAAGAATCATGGAACAATTTTAAAAATTTGTATCTCATAGATTGTAGGGTACCGGAATCAGTCTTAGTTTTATGTACCTGCACTGGGTATTTGTATTAGTGTTGGAAGTTGTGTTAACTGCACCTATATCCAAACATTTGACAAAGGGTTCATCGATGACCCAAGGGGTCTCCTTTTGAGTTGCCACTTTTGTCAAATGATTTTATTAGTTCCATCAAAACTCCATCTTGCAAGGTATACCCTTTGGGTCGCGACTTCCTAGGACTATTTTGCAACTGGGTGATGATCTGGGAGAGTCTGCTATCAAGAGCTATTTCTATCATAGATGGCGTTGTAAAGGTAAGTGCTGCTATGGGACCTTTTTGGATATCATGATCATTCTCAATATCTATATTGTCCGGTTGGATAGGGATTGGAACTCGTGATAGAGCGTCCGCAACTACATTCTCCGCTCCTGGGCGGAAAACAAAATGAGCATTCCATGAATCGATTTGTTAACCACGTTTCTTTCGTAATGTGGTAGTTTACTAAGAACGAAAGGAAGTTTAAAAAAAAATTTTGTACTAAGTGAACACTTCTTGTTACAAACAGCCAACGTTGTACTTGATTGCTAAGTGACTTTCTATTTCTTGGGTTTTTGGCCATGTTATTTTGATTACAAGGCGTCTAAAAGATTTTTAAATTGCCGTTACCTGAGGCTTATGCTTTAACACTTTTGAACACAGCATGACAATTTGTGGTAGGAAAAAGTGATTTTAGACGTAGTTATTTAAACTATAGACACGTACAATGTTATTAGGAATGCAAAAATTTGTAGATGTAAACATCTTCCCTAGTGGTTACGAAGTTCAACAATTCAAAATGAAAATTTATTAATTGTAAAGAGAAAACTAAAAAAAGTGTTTCACAGTAGAACGTTGGAAGGTGACTTCCATATAAATACTTTAGCCAAAATTTATTGTGCCAATACTATTGAAAATTTTTTATTAATTTTTGGAATACTATCACAGAATTTTTAATGTAAATTAGGTTTCTATGATTTAGTGGAACCAAAAGTCATTTTTAGAAAAGTCGACATGCCATTTCAACGTTTTTGAAAAAGTTGGCATGACTTCTGTAGATCTTGATTATTCAAAATTGTATTTTAGTAACTACTTTACATAAATTATTATTATAGCTTTTTATGGCACAATTGTAAATAGTACAATGTCTGAAACTTCTCTGCTACACATCTGGGTAGTCCTTAGATAAATGTGCAGGGACAGGTAATAACAACTGACAGGGGATACCCCACACTCGTACCAAGCACCCTCTCAAACTTACACAAATGGGCAAACAATTGATTAATTTAATTGGAACTTAAAGTTAATTTTAAAGATAGGATCTGAACACTAATTTATTTTATCACATGCTCGAAATGACCCCCATCCATTTCAATGCAATGGCCAAGGCGGTCATCAAATGCCCTTCTAACATTCTGTAGCATCTGCGGATTGTTATTTAAAGTATCAACAAAGTTCTGAATCCTATCCTTCAGTTGAGGAATATTAATTGAGCGAGGAGGATTAAAAATTGTCGACATCATATACCCCTAAAAAAAGTAATCGAGTGGATTCAAGTCTGGGGATGTAGCTGGCCACTCCGCGGGGCGTCGCCTTCCGATCCACTTGTTTGGCCAAATTGAATCCAGAAGGTTTCTAGTGAGATTTGCGTAGTGTGCGGGTGCCCCATCCTGTTGCCACCACAAATTTTCCAACGGAATACCTTGTTCCGCTGCGGCGAGTTGACATTCAACAATAATTCTGGACTCCAACATTGTGACATAAGCAGCAGCGGTGATATTTCCATCAAAGTAATAAGGTCCAACAACTTTGTCGCCAATAATCCCGCACCACAGATTAATTTTATGCGCACTCTGCGATTTAATTGCCGCTGCCCATCTCGGATTCTTTTCATCCCAATACCTTAGCAAAATATCGATTATAATTAGATAATAATCAGAAAATTGAAAGAAGTTGCAAAATATCAAATAAATAAACCTAAAATAAATTACCGAAAATTTTGTCGATTGACTTCCCCATTCAAAGAGACATTACATTCGTCGCCAAATATTATTGAACGAGACCAATCATTATTTTCTTGGCGCATTTCGCGAGCCCACTCACAGAATTCAATTCGACGGTCTGGGTCGTCTTCGTTTAGTGAATGCAAAATTTGCATTTTGTAAGGATGGAAGTGATTTTGATGCAGAATTCTTACAACCGATCTTTCGCTAATCCCAGATTCCATGGAAAGTTTACTGGTCGTAGTGTTAGGATTTAATTTTACAGCAGCAATCACAGAGTCTTGAATTTTAAACGATGTAGCTGTCTTTTCACGAGTGTTTGGTTTCTTATCTAATAAGGTGAAAGTTGTTTCCAACTTATCAATAATTAATTTTACTGTATTTACACTTCTTATTTGATGGTTCACTGTAAACGGATGAGCATTGTAGCGGACCATTGTTTGTTGGTAAGAGTCGTTCGGATGTCGGTAGTGGTACTTTATTACAATGAGTCGCAGATTTGGTGGTATTCGCATGACGGATAAACAATGAACGAATGTCCAGAAAAACGAAAAACCAAATTGTTAATATTGCGAATAATTTTAATTCAATTATCTTTTACAACACCGATTATTCCGATGTCACACTCATCACCCTTCCGCCAATCATTAATGGGCTTAAATTATTCACACTCTTTTTTACACTAAAAATCAATCAACATGAAATGTTAATTGATATTAAATTATCTATGAAGTGGGATATTCGTTGCCCATTTATGGTTGAGGATAGGAGTAGGAGTGTGAGTATCCCCTGTCAGTTGTTATTGCCTGTCCCTGTATAATGTGTAAGATGGGTGTGTATCTTACAGGGGAATTTGGGAGGTAATTAGGGATTGTAGGATTTAATCTGGGAATGGGATAAAGATTTTGGGATGGTTGGGTATGGGGTCGGGGAAGTGACGGGGTTTGGGTTGGGATTTGGATGGGTTTTGGGAACAATTTAAACAACAATTAAAATAAGGGAAAAAATGGAGGACTGAAGGGATTGAGAGGTCAAGGGGTCACGTTACCAAGTGTGTCCAGGGTCCGGGGTCCCAACTTCCAATCCTGAGAGGTAAGCAGAATCCAAAAAACTTCCAAAATAATTCGAACCAAAAAAAGATTAGATAGGAGAGATGGTGAGTTTTCAACAGCCAGAAAGAGACTGGCTTCCCATTCTCTTTTTTCAAAAATGGATGGAGCGTCGGTCTGGGAGAATTTCTCCCATACCGACGAATCCATCCACCCTGAGAATGGGCAATTTTTTAAAGGAAGTGGGAAACCACTTACCTATCTAACA
>NIPM01001340.1:0-22429 GCA_002738285.1 Holacanthella duospinosa | reverse complement strand
GTTTCAATGTAAGCCCTATAAGCATAAGCATTGTTACTTGTGGATACCAGATGAGAATTGAAGTAAATGTCCAGCTGAGAAAACATTGCATGCATAAACAGGTTGCACACACCAACNTAGGGGTAGCAACGAAAAAATTAGAGAAACATAAGTTTATTTAATTAAGATAATTTAAGGTGGGTTAAGTTAGTGTTAAGTAGGTGCTTCTACTATGGAAAGATCTTCTAAAAAAGTTGACTAGTTTAGGCAGGGGAGGAGGTTAAAGTTTCATGTTTACATTGTAAGCAAAGGAGGATTACGCCAAAGCAAAACCTTGACAAACCTTGATAGCCTGAGATCCTGTTTTATGAGAAACGTGCACTACAGGTAGCATACTTTCTAAGTTCTTGCGACCATCTGCGACAATTCACATAATTCGTCACAACATTCGCTCAAAGTATGCCCTTTCAAAAAATTTCGAGCTTTCACATTTGATGTCCAAGACGTCACCAGTGTCACAATTTTTAGGAACTATCTACATTTACCATCACCACCACCGTTCACAACCACCACCAACACCACCGACCACCACCACTAACCGCAATAACGATGACATGATCAGGCGAGTGAGAGCAAGAGAGGAGTCAACAACTAAGTTAAAATCGGTTTACGGATTTCATCAATTGAGTTTTAAAAGGGTAAAAATACTTATTAATCATTACTTCAAATCATTCTACTAACCATTAATATTCGCCATCACTAAAACATAATTTTTACTAATCATTTTACTAATTTTACTAAAGCTGATTGTTTCTGTTTATCAGGTATTGGTTTACTAAGAACGAACGGTATTGCAGACTAGAGTCTATATCACAGATTGTATGTTTATCACAGATACAAGGTACGCTACAAATTTGAAAGATATAAAAAAGACTAGAGAGAGATAGGGGATTTTTTTTGGGCTTTAAAATAATACGTTGCATGATTACGTCTATTTTTAGAAATGTCTCATCCTCTTCTAAGACGATTCACGAACGCCGACATATGTTCAAAATTTACAACCTTTGACCGTGCCACGAACACACAACAGGCAGTCGACTGGATTTTGGCGGAATTGACAATAAATAAAATCCACGCTGAACAAACTCAAATTGGACATCTATTGGACAGGGTCAAAAGTTTACATACGAACTATAAAACCAAGTGGGAACAATCCAGTCGTCAACAAAAACGATTTGAAGTCAAAAATAAACTTTGGCTTGATCATGAGTTTCAGGTGAGTTATAAAAACTTAATACAACTACTACATGCTGTATACATAACTAAAAACTAAAACGTAATAATAGGTGACAGAAAACTTTCTACACGTTGCACTGAACCCATGCACTTCTAATAAGCGAGAAGGCGATTCGGGAGAAACGGAATTACCACAAAAAAGAGGTCGTCCGCCACTTTCGTTTTACGCTAAAGGTACAAGGGCAAGACAACTGGACGCAAATGCACTGATGGGAAGACTCGAAGGTGAAGAACCATCCGCCATCGTTGCAGCCGCTGCTCTTGGCGCTCAAAGGTCAGGTGAAAGAAGTCTGGCTTCCGTCCTTCAAGAAGTGGTTCGAACACCAACCCGATCCGAAAAAGTCCGTCGAAAGCTTAAATTTACGCCTACTGCACAGGAACGGTTCTCTGACACCGAAGCCGTTGCCCTTATTTTGGACATGTCCCTTTCTGTGGGCCAATACAACGCATTGAGATCTGCGTTTAATTTAAAAAAGTGTGATGTCCTTCCAGCATATCATAAAGTACTCCAGCTAAAGAAGAAGAACAGGCCACGGCCAGAGACATTTGTACTCACTGAAACAATGGCACAAGTTGAGCTCCAAGAGCTTTTAAATCTTACTGCAAGTAGAATCTGTAAATTAGCTGAAGACGTTATACACCGCGTGGTAGAGGAACGACGTAAAAAGACATGTTACGCTACATTGATTTGCTCTTGGGGCTTCGACGGAAGCAGCGGTCAGTCCCAGTTCAAACAAAAATTTCAAGAAGATAATAAATCTGATCAAGCTCTTTTTGCAACCACCATGATACCGTTAAGGCTGGTGACTGATGATGGTGAAATACCCTGGTCTAACCAAACTCCACAGTCTGTAAGATACTGTCGCCCAATCAAGCTTGAGTACATCAAGGAAACGGCAGATCACATTCGAAAAGAAAAACAAGCCATGGACATGGAAATTTCTGTACTGAAACCGCTTGAAATGTTTCTCGCTAAGGTTAAGGTTGTAATTTATTTTTCTCTTTCAATGACTCTAATCGACGGTAAAGTATTGAATATTATCACCGATACTCCATCCATGCAGTGTTGCCCCATTTGCAAAGCATCTCCGAAACAATTCAACGACTTGAGCAACATTGACACTGGAGTGTTTGATCCTGAACCTGAATCCCTTAAATATGGGATAAGCCCTCTCCATGCTTGGATAAGGGTAATGGAATGTGTGCTCAAAATTTCCTACAGGCTAGAAGTCAAGCAATGGAAAACTTCAAAGGTTTTAATTGAGCCACGAAAGCAGTTAATTAAAGACGAACTCTGGAAGAAGCTTGGATTAAAAGTGGACAGACCAAAATCGCAAGGGTCGGGGTCAACAAACGATGGGAATACAGCCCGGCGAATCTTTCAACACGCCAAAGAATTTTGCGAAATTACAGGATTTGACCAAAATTTTATGCGTAACCTCCAAACAATACTAATTGCCTTGTCTTGTCAGTTACCCATCGATCCAGTTTTATTTGGGGAATACTGTACAACCACGGCCCAAAAATACATAGAACTCTACAACTGGTATAAAATGCCGTCTACAGTCCACAAAATTCTTGTACACGGAAAGCAAATAATTTGCAATAGCATACTCCCTGTGGGAATGCTTGGAGAAGAAGCCTCCGAAGCAAATAATAAAGTGTATAAGAAATTTCGTTTGCTTCATGCAAGGACACACAACAGAGAAGACAACTTAAGAGATCTATATGAAAGGGTGTATGACAGCTCAGATCCAATTTATTCGTCTGTTAGCTTGGACAAACGCCGGCGAAAACAAAAGCGATCCCCATTACCCGATTCAGTTCGGGTATTACTAGCGCCTGCCATTGAATCAAATTCAGATGATGAGGAGGAGCAAGACGAGTCAGTCGAGGATGCCACCGGCTTACCAGAAACCTTACTTTATCTGGACGAACTTGCGCTTTCAGAAGTGGAGGAAGATCAAAATTAAATTTATTATAAGAATTCCTCGGTACTAAAAATGAATTTTGGTTAATTTCGTTGCTATTGTTTACTCTTAGTAACGCAGCATCTTCTTAATTAACTATAACTGCAATTAATTTAATAAAGTTGGAAAATTTTGTATTTGCNCTTAGTAACGCAGCATCTTCTTAATTAACTATAACTGCAATTAATTTAATAAAGTTGGAAAATTTTGTATTTGCAAATGAAACCATAATATGTTATTAAACGCTTATTCAGCTTAAAAAACATTACTTACTTATAGATTTGCCATANTCATGACTCAGAGTCACTTTGGAAAGGCACAGAGTCTCGAGTCAGGTGACTCAGAGTCACGACTCAGTGACTCCAATTTCTCTATTGAGTCAGAGTCACTCAAAACCAGTGACTCCGAGAAATCGATGAGTCAGAGTCAGAGTCACGTGACTCAGAGTCATGACTCAGAGTCACTGAGTCAGAGTCATTCGGTACCCTATGCCAGACAAATAAAGTAATGAATAGATAACATGCTGTTTTTCATGCATTGGCTGACGAAATTTTGATAAGTGGTTATAGTTTTAAGTTATTAGGATACAAGTTATATCAATTCCAGTTTACCAANGCTGACGAAATTTTGATAAGTGGTTATAGTTTTAAGTTATTAGGATACAAGTTATATCAATTCCAGTTTACCAACTTCTAGACATAGTAATGAGTTTGTATAATCAATCTGTGTTTGTATCACTTTGTGGTAAGAAGTGATGAAGAACAGATGTTACATCAATTGTTTCAATAATTTTCTGAAGAAAATTATTCCAGCTTCAAATATCTCTAAAACAATCACAGACTATTAATACAATAACGTGACACGATATTCCGTCACTTGCACATCACTGTGGTAAAGATTCAGTTTCTCGGTATTGCATGAATAATGGATCTTGATCTGTAAGTTTTTTAATAATAACTATAACTTGCTAAATTATATTATTTGTTACCATTTTTAGAAAACCTTCTTCAATATTGATCATTGGTGGTGGAATTTCAGGACTTTCCGCAGCAAAATTATTGCGGGAACACAACTTCAAAGTTACAGTATTAGAAGCAAATGAACGAATTGGTGGAAGGGCAAATGCCGTCAAAAATATTGGTATTTAATGCATCTTAGAATTATACGTATATGCTTGCCTGGAATAATCTAGCTACAGTTACTGTAGAGCAAACACTACAATACCGTATACTTTGGATAAGGATTCTGAAAGTATTCGGAATACGAAAATACGGTCCATGGAAAATATGGCGTGAATAAAATAAGACATATGGAAAATATGACCTATATAAAATGCTGTCTTCCANAAGACATATGGAAAATATGACCTATATAAAATGCTGTCTTCCACTTATTGCAGTTTGAATTCGAGCTATAAAAATTGCACTTGAAAACGAAATTTCTTTTTAATAATCTCATGATCCTATCCTTGCTTAATTTAAATGCTATTTTCTTCTTGCTAGCTACACTATGATTTAAAATATGAATGAGACTCACTAAGAGGAATTAATTGCAAGACCCATGTTTTTTAATATTATATAACTAGGTTTGGAGTTTTGGTCCCTCTGTATTGCCGTGCCATTACTGGTCCATTTAGTTGTAATATCTTTCGGTAAAAACTTTACATGCAAACAGGAAATTACAACACATAAAAGAAATATCTTAAAACAATATATCAACATTCAATTTATGTGACATTATAAAAAATTTGTTTAAGTGTGACAATTGATGGAATGATCGCGCGGAAAATTGGAGTTCTCCTAAAATATTTTTTAAGTCGTGATTTCAATAGGCGGTATTTTATTGTGGCCGTGTTTTCCATAGGTGGTACTTTTTTGAACGTGTATTCCATATGGGTATTTGTCAGTCCGTAATTTCTAAGCCGTATTTTCGTAGGCAGTATTTTCGCCTTCGTCGAATAGGCTGACCTGTGTCAACATCATACTTAGGACAAGTGCTTAAATAAAATACGGTAAAATCTCGCAGTGACCAGAAATGGATATAACAATAATACAATTATTAGCAAAATTTAGTGTTTTTTTTTCGCAAGGGACATATATCACATGTAATTTATATCGTATAAAACTACCAACTCCCGAGACTACATTTGGGTCGGTATAACGAGTTTTGACTTTATTTCAAATCTCAATCTTCCTAAAGTCATCATCAAATTCATGAATCTATAGATCATTCATAATGAAAACACATGACAGAGAATTGATTCTGCCAAATGTACTCAACTACATTATCCATAATCATGTCACAAACTTTATTTTCAAATATTATGAGTCTATACATCACTATACGCCATACCCCACGCCGGATCAGTTATTATTGATACCTACCTGTGACTATTTATGTTTGCATTATTTTCATTCGGAATTGTTGAAGTTTGTTTCAGCATAAAGAACACTCTGGGAACGATTATCCTAATTAAGTTTGAATTACCCTGCTTTGTGTAAATTTTCCGTTTTTCGTCCACAACACCATTGTTAGTTCTTGAAACTTTAATTTCGAAGTAAATATTTCTTGTATACCTGATATTCACTCTGAACACTCAGCTTTGTAAAGTTTTTTTCATGTTTTTAGTTTTTTTTCGGCACTTTTTTAATCACTTAAAATCAATTTTTTGCACTTTTAACTAAGTTTGGTCGTCATGAAGTCTCAGTAACGACAAAACGTATCTGGTCCACCCATGGAAGTAGATAATTTGAGTATGGTTGGACGACAATGTTGAATTTGGTTAAACTGAACCCACGTATAAAAAGAATACGATATTTTTCATTTGAATGCACAAATTGCATAAACTATGCAATGGTTATCAACAACAAAAATTAGATAAACTTGTAAGATATTATAAGTACTCTACGATGAAAAATACAAAAAAATTCAGGAATAAATTGTCATATCTTAAAATGTCTTAAAACACTTTTACTAAGATTTCGAGCTTCTACAAATTAATGTATGAATTACAGGGGTTTATCGGGGTTTGACCAACTATAGGTTTAGGGATTATTTGAACGTTTACGCAGCTTGTTCCAAGAGCAAATAGGACAAAAATAATAAACCTAGTTCCCATACAGATAGACTGAAACATACTGATTAGAGGTAGTAATAGATGGAAATAGATCTATGAAATTGTGGGATTCACCCACTCCCATAATAGGTATACGTGTTTCCACAGATCAATAGTGTTGAGGCTGAAATGATGAATAATGAATATGACGCAGTGTCTCGGTGAAAAAGGCAAATTATGGTATCTAGGAGTGTAACTTTCTTGCAAAAACTCACTTTTGAAAAGCATTTGTAGTATCACTTTCCAAGAAAAGAAATTTTTTTAAAGCCTCAACGTACAGACGCTACTAATGTAGGCAATTTCGAAAAAATTTTATGCACAATTAATATCCCAATACCCTANAAATTTAGTGTTTTTTTTTCGCAAGGGACATATATCACATGTAATTTATATCGTATAAAACTACCAACTCCCGAAACTACATTTGGGTCGGTATAACGAGTTTTGACTTTATTTCAAATCTCAATCTTCCTAAAGTCATCATCAAATTCATGAATCTACAGATCATTCATAATGAAAACACATGACATAATGAATATGACGCAGTGTCTCTGCGAAAAAGGCAAATTATGGTATCTAGGAGTGTAACTTTCTTGCAAAAACTCACTTTTGAAAAGGATTTGTAGTATCACTTTCCAAGAAAAGAAATTTTTTTAAAGCCTCTCAACGTACAGACGCTACTAATGTAGGCAATTTCGAAAAAATTTTATGCACAATTAATATCCCAATACCCTAATTAGTACACCATCATCTCCTTGTAGTTCATAGTTNAATTAGTACACCATCATCTCCTTGTAGTTCATAGTTTCTTGACTATTTAACTGTTAAAATGATGCATATCTATCACCATCTTAGTGTTTACTAATCGTTTCCATTGCAATGGTTACTGAAATGATTAGGTCTACATAAAACAAATAAAATAAAATACGCAACCTTAAAGCAATACTAAATTATCCAGAGTTAATTGTTGCAGAATGCAATAGGAAATATTATGTACAGATATTTTTATCAGAATTAGATTTCTGAGAACTATAGGTTTCTAATATAATATAATTAGAGTATTCCCTTTCCCCTTCTTAGAAAGATTCTCGTTCAGAATCTTAATTTTTTAAAGAGGTGAAAAACTTAATTAAAATATGCTCTAAGGTATTTCCTTTTTCTTATATTCTGAGACAGGAGGAGCTAATCAGAAGGTACAAAAGCTTCAGCATGGTTCTGTAATGTCAGACATCAATGGAAACATTATACTATTTTGTAATTATTAAACACTTGAATTAAATAAAAGTTAATAGTGGCATAAAGTCAACCAGCGAGATCTTGCATTGGGAGTAACCTGGGACCGAAGAATCTGTTCAGAACCGGTTCTTTGGTTGCAAAAATGATCAAAACCAGTATTGGTTTCTGACAACTGGTAAATTAAATATATATAACTATAATATGACTAACAATAATACTAAAAACACCTTTCACCCTAACTCAACCTAAATAAAATGTTTTAATCATAAATTTTCTAGTTACTTTGGTTTAATTATTATCACTACATAAAATTAGGATACCTTTCTTAGGTGAAATTGTAAGAAACTTGAATTCAAATTTTTTTGAACATATGAAATATGTTTCATATGCAATTCCTTACACAAAACATTTATCACCCATCCTGGACGGTAAATTTCTTTTAGATATTGTGACCACTTGGTGCTACAATTTATTGTCGAATCAACTCGATTTTACATTTGTAAATTTTGCGCTAATTATATCACAATTAATGGGGATTTTGACATTTTTTATAATTGTGTTGAGTTTTATGTACTGTTTTATCATGTATTATGATTCGATTATTGCGTATAACTCATTTGGCATTGGACTATGACATGAAACAAGTCACTAAATATAGTTAGCAGGTTGTTAAGGTGTTTATACTACAGACATCCCAGTTCCGTATAGTTTGAATTTTAGTTTACAGGTTGCTACACTTTGTTTCTAACACATATATTACAGGCTATCTGTCATATGATTGAATTGTTTAGTTCTTCAAAATTTATCAACCAATCAATAAGTTTATTTGACGTTGGCCATGGCCCTATCAATGAAATTACGGGCATAAGAAAATTGAAACAAAATAAAATCATAGTGCTTAAAATTCATTATAACACATATCTACTGTGTTGAATTCAGTATATTATATAATTCTTACTTTACTTTACATTCAATCGTCAAATTGCTAGTGTAACATTTCTTGTATTCATTTTAACACATTTGTATATTTGTAGGAGAGATATGTGCTTCACTTGGTGCACTGTGCATTTACGGAGAGAGCTATGATCTGAAAAGACTTTTGGATGAAATTGAGTATTTTGACAATCAAGATTTGTTTGGTGAAATGGGACCGGACGACGATGTAAAACGTTCAATTTAAAATGATGCTTTATTAATATAAATATTAACATACTTTGATTCAAAATAGTCTTCTACAGTTTTGCGTTTTTAAATAATTCTCAAACTAACACGACCTGCATCTTAATTGGTTAATCATATTAACTTCAACGTAATTACTTTGCTTCAAAGAACTTATGAAGTTCTTATAATAAAACTATGCTTGTATTCATAACTTGTTTTGAGATATACAACTTGTCAACTGGTATTTTTTGTCACCTAGGTGTATATTTCAAGCCCATTTATATCGGACACTAAAGGGATTCTTGATTCAACATTTAATTCTCGACTAGTTCAACTTGTAACAAAAGTTAGAAAAGAAATTGGGACTAATCCTGATATTGACAGATTGCAGCTAAAACAAATCTCGAAAAAAATTTTCAAAAATTTACTTGAAGAAAACCCTTTGTCCTCTGAAGCCTCTGCTAGTGCTTGGAGTACATTTGATTGGATGCAGAAGTTCCAGGTTTGTGTATATAAAATATAAATTTCCAAACCATCTAACAATAAGTTATTCAAGCGTAACACAATTTTCAATATTGTAGCATTTGACTAAATCTACACGTTCAAAACACCTAATTCTTCAATCAGTTTTTTTTCTGTTGCTAACTGATTACATTTATTCAAAATATTTTTATTTTCTTGTATTTTTTCGGCTAACAGCGGTGATCGGAAAATGGGAGCTTTTTTATACTCTTGAATTTCGAATGGAAGACCAACGTTTGCAATCCCTAACATATCGTGCGTTCGGAAGCAAAATCGCAAAAATTTTTACTACTAACCAGCTAGTCATACTGTTTATTAACACTCTCACGGATGACTTTGGTAATTGCTGTGTCGCCAAAAANACTACTAACCAGCTAGTCATACTGTTTATTAACACTCTCACGGATGACTTTGGTAATTGCTGTGTCGCCAAAAATTGGCGAAACAGAACAAAAACAGAGCTTTTTTTCTTTTTGGCTTCCAAACGCATGGTGGATTATGTTANACTACTAACCAGCTAGTCATACTGTTTATTAACACTCTCACGGATGACTTTGGTAATTGCTGTGTCGCCAAAAAATTGGCGAAACAGAACAAAAACAGAGCTTTTTTTCTTTTTGGCTTCCAAACGCATGGTGGATTATGTTANCAAAAATTGGCGAAACAGAACAAAAACAGAGCTTTTTTTCTTTTTGGCTTCCAAACGCATGGTGGATTATGTTAGGAATTGTATTTTAAATTCACATCCTACACGGGTTATACTATTTTGCAGGAAGCATACTAAATTGTTAAAAAATATTGGCTAGTCAAGAGCTAATTGCAAACCTATACAACTAGCTACAAGTGCATCTAACATAAATTTGGTAATGATATGTATACCTGTTATCAAAGCTCTTAAATGTGAGTTGATTACGGCACGACAATTTAAATCAAAATAATAAATTGTTGTCTACGATATCCACAACAAAGCATAGACAATCAAGTTAAAAATTAATTGCACGTAAATCAAAAATTATTTATTAAAGTAGTGGTAACAAATTTTCAATCTTTTGGAAAAATTGGACAAATTATGTGAATCCGTAAACAATTATATAAAAATTTCTTAATTCTACAGAATTACCATTAATTAATTAAGTTCTTTGTGGGTCAGGAAGTTGTTTCCTTCACCTTACCAAATCGTCCAGAAATGAATCACATTGACAGAAAGTTGCGCTTGGACTATAAGTTGCTATCAGAGAAATTATCTCAGTATGGTAACGGTAAAGTTCCCTTTCTGATCATCTCGTCAATCGAAACATGCAATTTTGTGTATTAGATTAACTTCCTCACTCAGGAATTGAAATAAATTTATCACTGATTTCATTTTTAGCATACATTTTTATCATATTTTTAGCTTTTGTATTTTTGATTAATGTTGCACAAATTTTTCTGCTATCGCGACCTAACCTTAATACATGGCAAAGGGTTCCAATTCTTTCTCTCTTGTCTCGGCGTTATCAGTTTCCTTGAAACCCTTTCGTTAATTATACAATATGGATGCAAGTGATGAGACTTATGATCAGTGGATTGCAATATCTAAATGAATAAGTTAATAATGATTATACTTGCCTCTGTCGAGGACTACATGAGTGGAATGACCACTCTGCCATTACAATGCTCGGGCGATTAGTCTCAAGGTCAAGATTTGAAGCTCAGATTTTCTTTTGNCGAGGACTACATGAGTGGAATGACCACTCTGCCATTACAATGCTCGGGCGATTAGTCTCAAGGTCAAGATTTGAAGCTCAGATTTTCTTTTGCATTTACATGTTGGGCTAGTTCGACGAACTGCTGGTTTCTTTCTTAACCAAAAGAAGTGAAACCTAAAAAAAAACTAATCCTATAAAAAACATGGAGTTATTAAATTATTTTCTATTTGTTTCATTTCTTCAAAAATTTGCCNTGCATTTACATGTTGGGCTAGTTCGACGAACTGCTGGTTTCTTTCTTAACCAAAAGAAGTGAAACCTAAAAAAAACTAATCCTATAAAAAACATGGAGTTATTAAATTATTTTCTATTTGTTTCATTTCTTCAAAAATTTGCTTGCCTGCAAACACGATTTGAAACAAATCTCATTTTGGTATGACTGCTTTTAAATTAATGGCCTTTACTTAGTTACAAGAAGCGAAAGCGACAAATGGACATTTCGAATGAAATTGTCTGGCAACTTATGCCTTTACAATTTTTCGTTTTTTATAAGAAATAAGTGTAAAAATTTCATGTGGACTTAGTGAAACTGTTTCATGGCTGAATATTTGGATACATTTTGAAGCGATAATTCTATCCTCGTTTTATGTACCTTAGGATTGCTTTGAAACTCCTGAGTCCTGGTATAAAGGGAGTTACGAATACATTCCGGATCGCAGAGTCATAGGTTGGAAATCTTCCGCCGGACCTGAAGTACTTATCAAACTAATACTGGTAAGATTTTGCTTCATTACTGTATATTAAGAAGGACGAAGATAAGTGAGACAATGCAACGATGTGACATTTTGGTTTTGACAATTTATGAAAAATTATACAGATTAAGAAAACTAGTAGTTGTTAACCAATTCGAAGCTGGAGGGTTTATAACATCGTTATGTGTTTGCGTCTGTCTATCCAGACACAATGTCTATGATTGTCTGCATTGGTGTTAGTTACATAGTTCGGGGTCTTAGAACTAGTTTTCTTCTATCACTATTTTAATACTTCTAAGGCCGCTAGAAAATTTTAGTTTTTTAATTGGTTGTTATATTTTTACCTTTTATTACAATTTCAGACACTATATGCCCCGTCTTTCGTGAATAATTTTAGCACCATTAAGATGCGTATAGTTGATTTTACCACCCTATTATCTTCGCAATAAAAATAGTAATAGTCATTTTTCATTTCTTGTATACAGACTAACTCTACAGAAAGCTAATAAGTTTGTGTAAGCTAATACATTTGAGCACGCTTATAAGACAAACCGATATAACACCGATTTTTGGCGCACTTGGTTTGGAATAATGTATTTGGTGTGGGAAATATTGCTCTATAAAAGCAAAGGTTATTAGATGAAAATGATTTAAAACCAATTCTAAGCCCAAATTCGTGCCAGCTGGCACTTATTTAAGACCAAAATATGCTAAAGAGGTTAATTTAATCGCTTATTTCATTTAAAACTGCAGTAGCTATTATATAAGACCAAACTAGTATTTATCCGTTATAAGAACATAACGGCTATAAGACCAGAATTTTCCGTGCAAAATCGATTGTTTTATAAGCTTGCTCCAGTTACACTGGTAAAACCAGTTTAATTTAATTATTTTAGGGACTAACGACCGAGGATAAGTTAAACCTCGATTCCATGACCAGAAATTTACCTTGGATCTTGCTGGGGAAACGTGTGACTAAAGTAATACTACCAGATTCCGAATTGACAGAAAAGGTGAAACCATGTTCATTAACATATGCAAATCAATCAACTTGTATTTATGGATTCAGGTTGAAGTACTATGCGATGATGGGTCTCGTCATATTGCCGACAAAGTTATTTGCACCGTTCCATTGGGTGTTTTAAAAAAACATCAAGAAACGTTTTTTAAACCACCTCTTCCACCGGAAAAAATTGCAGCCATTCAGGTAAATGTCTCAGGGGCTCTTGCTTTCATATTTTCCCCTTTAGCCTCCAAAAAAAAATTTTTTTTTTCACACGGCTGCCCAAAGTTTTGCACCGATGTTTTTTTTTGTAATTCTGAAGAATGTGGAAAAATAGTGTTCCTAAACTTCTTCCAAAATGCAACCCACTCCTGCTTTCAAAAATTGGAATTTTGGCCAAATATTTCAATGATTCCACCTACTGTGCGGCGTTTTGAAATATTGCTTAGAATTTTACTTAATACTGCCTGTGTATGTTTGACGTCAATCGGTCCTCGGCGCAACACACTTATACCTAGTTTTTGCAAATAAATTTCATACAGAGACCGAAACGGTTAACGATTAGTAGAACAAATACTAATCGTTAAGTCATTAAAAAAACAAAACTAAAGCGTAGAATATTTGCAATGTAATGATAAACGTTGCTCTGTTCGACTTCGTACACCACATAAATTTTCCACAATTTTACTCTAAAAGGTAAAGTAGTTTAGGTGGTTCTATTTCTATTTTAGATTTGGTAGAGATATGAGCAAACCTTTTTTTTTATGAATTTATATCTATCCATAGAATATATAAAGTTCCATCAAAACAGGGAAACAGATACACATTAGACTATTGTTATACTATATTTTTTTGATATAATATCACCATTGGCTCGGGATAATTACAAGTCATATTTATTACAGATTGGAAGTATTTATAGAATTTTGATTTACAACACTTTTAGTCACTCGAGATGATGAACTTCAATTTAATTTATTTGGAATTTGATCGAGATGATTGGTGGCCAAAGGATGAAATTGCTGTGATTCTAATACATGAAAAATATGAAATTTTCGAAAATGAATCAATTCCTGTAGATTCTGTTTTTCATGAAGATGAATATGGGGTAAGTGGAGAAGTAAAAATTTTCATATCGTCCCAGTTTAACTCAGAGTGATATTTGAACATTAATAGATTCCGAAATGGACTAAAGATATCCTTTTCTTTTATCAAGTTGGAACAGTAGTGGGTGGAGGATTATTAGTTCAGGGATTCATACCGGGAGAATCTGTGGCATTAGTTGCAAAAATGGGTACGGAATACCTTAAAGAGTCTTTTAGAAAACTTTTAGGAAAACATCTTGATAAAGCCAAGTTACGAGTGCCCACTCCAGTGACGGTTGTGATGAGTAACTGGATAAATGATGATACAACATTAGGATCTGTCAGTGCATCTACGGAATCTTTTGGCAAAACTACAGAAAACAGGAAGGCTTTGAAGAAGCCTGTTTGCAACGTGAGTAATAAATACTGTACTTCTTAAATATTTTCTAAATTGGTTATTTTATTGTAGAAACTATATTTTGCTGGCGAAGCAATGCATGAGAAATTTTCCGGAACTGTCCATGGTGCTTATTACTCTGGTGTTGATACTGCATTGGATATCATAGGTATAATGAAACATAGCAATTCCTGAAACAAAATTTCCTCATCAATGTGGACGTTTATAATTAAATTTATAAAACGCAAGATGATTTAAAAATAAACTTGTCATCCTAAACTATTTGACATTACTAATGATAGCTATATAGTTAAGTATATACTCCATCAGTGAGATTGAAACGAAAAGTATATAGTTCTAGTTGAAGCTTAAAACCTGTAGGACAAACATGGAATTTGCCAAAACGTGTAAAAAGTTACGTAATCTAGTAGCTGAGAAATCACAGAAGTCTTAATTTGAATTAATACTAGGTCATACTAATGCATGTATAAACAATTACCGTAGGGCACAGGAGCCTGTTTTTAACCAAAAAATTTCCCATAATTTTGACTTAACTCATTGTCCTCAAACTCACTGCACAACTCAACAGTGTTGTATGGATGTGTAATAGGAATGATAAATAATAAATCCAATTCTACCTGCCTTAACAATATATACTACAAGGTATTTTGATCTTCTTTCCTGTAGGAAATTTGGTTTCTAATCGTGCGATAGAGTNGCCTGTTTTTAACCAAAAAATTTCCCATAATTTTGACTTAACTCATTGTCCTCAAACTCACTGCACAACTCAACCGTGTTGTATGGATGTGTAATAGGAATGATAAATAATAAATCCAATTCTACCTGCCANGCACAACTCAACCGTGTTGTATGGATGTGTAATAGGAATGATAAATAATAAATCCAATTCTACCTGCCATAACAATATATACTACAAGGTATTTTGATCTTCTTTCCTGTAGGAAATTTGGTTTCTAATCGTGCGATAGAGTGGAATATCATAAATACACACATTTAGAAGACGACTCGACCAAATCGGATGATGAAAAATAATAGTGAACAATTACATCAAGGGTTTTCGTAGAATTTGTGAATTTATCAAATATCCAATTTTGCCATTATGCAGATTTTTAACTGAAATCAAACTGGATCAAAGCCGATTGAGCAGACTGTGAAGTGATGAAAAATGGCATTAGAAATGTTTCAAAGTTTGTGGACTCAGGAATGCAAAGCATCATACGGGGCTTNAGGGTTTTCGTAGAATTTGTGAATTTATCAAATATCCAATTTTGCCATTATGCAGATTTTTAACTGAAATCAAATCGGATCAAAGCCGATTGAGCAGACTGTCAAGTGATGAAAAATGGCATTAGAAATGTTTCAAAGTTTGTGGACTCAGGAATGCAAAGCATCATACGGGGCTTAGGTTTGTTGTTTCTAATTATTTTTAGTTGGATTTGAGTTGGATAAGTGGAGCTATATTTGGCGCACCAATATCGTTTAATTCAAAAAAGTCGGGTGTTTCTTAAATTCATGAATTTGATTAGAGATTTCATTAATTTCGAACTTGTCACTTGTATGCATGATGATACAAGAGTAAAATCCGATCACTAATTTTCCAGACAAAACCCCACTTATAATTTTACAAAAATATTAACAGTGGGATTTTCAGTATTACTAAACTGCACACCTTTTGCACACATACACACACTAATATAGGAGCATTTTTAAACCTAGCAATAATGTTAATATAGTTTTAAATAGCCAGGTTCAATATAGCTGGATAAATTAGCAAATGAACTCCAATTTTACCCGCCGGCACCAACAAGTTCATTTTTGGCGGAAGTCTATTACACTCGGTTTCATTTCAGCCGGAATCCACTGCAATAAGTAACACATTGGACCATGGCTATAACAAAATTTAGGGACCAGGAAATTTGGTTCATAACAGCCGATGNGACCAGGAAATTTGGTTCATAACAGCCGATGTCCATTATTGCCGAATAATGGACAAATATTAAATTTCAAGTTATATTTGTAACATCCGCTGTTTTTGAATTTCCTTGATTCAATTATTTTCTTTTTCTAGCTCCCGTCCATTCCAGCACAATCTCGAAGTAAGGGTTCTGGTATTTAGCTTGATAGGACAACTGTCTGATCGNTTTAATTCAAAAAAGTCGGGTGTTTCTTAAATTCATGAATTTGATTAGAGATTTCATTAATTTCGAACTTGTCATTTGTATGCATGATGATACAAGAGTAAAATCCGATCACTAATTTTCCAGACAAAACCCCACTTATAATTTTACAAAAATATTAACAGTGGGATTTTCTGTATTACTAAACTGCACACCTTTTGCACACATACGCACACTAATATAGGAGCATTTTTAAACCCAGCTATAATGTTAATATAGTTTTAAATAGCCGGGTTCAATATAGCTGGATAAATTAGCAAATGAACTCCAATTTTACCCGCCGGCACCAACAAGTTCATTTTTGGTGGAAGTCTATTAACTCGGTTTCATTTCAGCCGGAATCCACTGCAATAAGTAACACATTGGACCATGGCTATAACAAAATTTAGGGACCAGGAAATTTGGTTCATAACAGCCGATGTCCATTATTGCCGAATAATGGACAAATATTAAATTTCAAGTTATATTTGTAACATCCGCTGTTTTTGAATTTCCTTGATTCAATTATTTCCTTTTTCTAGCTCCCGTCCATTCCAGCACAATCTCGAAGTAAGGGTTCTGGTATTTAGCTTGATAGGACAACTGTCTGATCGTATAGCTGTTCAGTAGCCTAAAAATGGGTGATAGAATGTCTGTCTGATCGCATGGTTCATTTGAGTACCAAAAAGGCCTGGTAAATGCCGTGCTAAGGGGAGGGCTTCGGGAACCCACGGCAGAGTTGCGAGAACCCAAAGGAGGGCTACGGGAACCCACGGGAATGCTTGGGGGACATAAGTGAACGCTGCGGACTCCCATGGAAGGGTTGCCGGAGCCCAAGGGAGGGCTGCGGAAACCCAAGCGAGGGCTGCGGCAACCCAAGGAAGGGCTGCGGAACCCCACGAGAGGGTTGCAGATACCCAAGAAAGGGCTGCGAGAACCCGCGGGAGGGCTGCGGGGACCGAAGGGAGGGTCACGGAAACCCACGAGAAGGCTGCGGATACCCAAGAAAGGACTGCAGGAATCTACGGGAGGGTTGCGGGGACCGAAGGGAGGGCCACGGAAACCCACGGGAGGGCTGCGGATACCCAAGAAAGGACTGCAGGAATCCACGGGAGGGTTGCGGGATTCTACGGAAGGGTTGCCGGAGCCCACGGGAGGGCTGCGGGAGCCCAAGAGAAGGCTGCGGGAACCCAATGGAGGGCTGCGGGAACCCACGGAAGAGTTGCGGTTACCCCAAAAAGGAGTGCGGGAACCCACGGGAGGGCTGCGGAGACCCAAGCAAGGGTTGCGGAATCCTACGGGAGGGCTTCAGGAGCCCAAGGGAATGCTGGGGGAACCCATGGAATGTATTGAAAAACTTCGATAAAGGTAGGAGTTCTACCTGTATAAAACTTTTGTCAACTTTGCCAAACTTTTCAATGTTACCGATTTCTTAATTTTTCAATGTTGCCGATTTCATAGTTTTTCACTGTTGCCGATGTCATAATTTTTCAATGTTGCCGATTTCATAGTTTTTCAATGTTGCCGATTTCACAGTTTTTCAATGTTTCCGTTGCCTTGTATGTAGTATATAGACAGTTTTCTATGTAGCATATGGGCACTTTCTATGTTGTATATGGGCACTTTGTATGTAGCATATGGGCACTTTGTATGTAGCATATAGGCACTTTGTAGCATATGAGCATATCGTAAAACGTTACTAATTTATACACACGGAATTCATTTGTGACAACACGGTCCAAAATGTTGTGCTGCTCGGCAAATTACATAATAGGAAAAAATGCCTAATTCCTTGTGCACCCAGCCATAAGTAGATAAAAATATGTTGCAATTTAACGTTTTTTCTACTATAATGATTATAACACTGAATATTTTGCAAAATTAAAGCTGGATTTTTCCTTATCCATTCCCAATACTTACTGGAAAGCATACATGGATGGACTAGCCGCTATTTGCACAAATCAGTTTAAGGGAAAACGTTGCAGTCAAAAATGCCAACTTTTTGTGCATCCCGAACCACACGGGTTAACTCATCACCCAAATAGACCAAGAATTTATTAGAACAGACATAATTATCAAAAAACCAGCGTATAATATATTCTTCATTGTAAACTGCTAATATTTACTTAGAATTTAGAAAACCTAAAAAATAATAAAAAATTAAAATTTTGACAATTGTCTTATTCCGTTCGGTGTGCAACGGAACAACATTTAAAATGTTGGTACTACTGATTCATACCTTCAATTCTTTATTTATTCACAAAGCACTTTATTAAATTGACCAAAGATTTTCAACATAATATGCTCTGGTTCATCACTGATTGTGGAGATGGAGGGTGAATTCAAATTTTCCAGAGCTCCGGAGCTCTCATTGCTTTTGAGGAGCAGGAGGAGTAAGAAGAGGAAGAGGATGGGAAATTCAAATTTTTCAGAGTTCCGAGCTCAGAGCTCTGGAACTGTTAACTTCGATCAAAATCGTAGTCGAGAATTTCGGTTATTCGATATCAAAATTTTGATGTCGAGCGCCTGAAATGTTACGGGTTTTGATATCGATTTCGAATGCAAATGGAAAGTTGATTTCAATTTCGATCACATTATGGAGATATTATGGATTTGGCTAAAGTAAGACAGTGGGTCTGGTAGTAATACGATACTGTAACACGACACTGTATCACGTAATTGCAACAGGTCTGCGTGTTATCAAACACAACCTAGTAATCGCGTGTTATAATCGTTAGAGTTACCTAACGATCACCAATCGCGTGTTTGCATGGCATGTTACAATAAGCACCCCTGCCTTATTCCAACTGAAATATAAATCTAAAATTTTGATAATTCAAAATTTATATAGGTGGAATCTCTTCCTTAACCTAAGGCAACTTTAGCTCTCCTTTGCGAATAATTGAAGCTTAAATCTTAAGTGCAGGGATTTTGCCACTTAAATTTGAAGAAGAGTTTAAGACACGGATGTGTGCTGTCAGATTGACACTTTCTACTAGTGGTCATCAATATATTCGATCGCAAAGTGGAAAATGTAAATTCTAAAATCACAAAAAAATTCTAAATTTCCTATGATTTCTCAAGCTGACCTTAGTTACAATCACTTGAACATAAATGTTTGAACTAACATGATTCATCCATGCTCAGCTTGTTTTTTTTCATGTTTCAGAATGTCAAAATTGTTGGATAACAAATAATAATAATTGCACTTATCTACTTTATCCACTTCGAAGATCAATTCGTATATTAAAGAATTTAAGCCTGAAAATTAGCAAAAGAAGTTTGTGGTAGGGAATTAGTAAACACTAGCACATCTTTAGGTTACTCTTCTTATTTTGGTTCCAAAAATAAGAAGGGTAAACTAAAATGTCGAGAATGCGCTCGTTTTGGTCTTGTATAACCTGGGCTCTGATTTCGTTTTTTAATAGTGCTACTCTATATAATATACTCACAACTACTACCAACAATAGGAATTTGATTTGTTTCTATTCGAGTGAAATCATATGATTCAATGGAATTTAATTCCGAGTAGTTTAGCGTTAGCGAATGCAGAATGTTCATCCAAGTTTTCAGAAATTTCGGTGAATTACTCTAGAGAAAGGAAAAATATTTGCTTGAGGCTTTTGTTTACTCTTTCTTGACTTTACGGAAGTGCTCACTATCTTCAGAACTACGCTTTAATTAATTTGTATAAATAAAATCGTTCGAGAGACGCTGATTAACTTAATTTAAATGACTTCTGACTAAAATGCTATACAATCAAACAAATTACTTATGCTCGACTCTCAAGCAAATAACATTCCTTTATTGGCCAGTCAATTAGCTCGAATGCCCTAAAGAATAGCTTCTCATATAGTGTCCAANATTACTTATGCTCGACTCTCAAGCAAATAACATTCCTTTATTGGCCAGTCAATTAGCTCGAATGCCCTAAAGAATAGCTTCTCATATAGTGTCCAAATATTATATTTGAGAGAAAAAGTTCTTCTAAAATCAAGAACCTTGATTTGGTATAACATAACTAAGGTTTCATAACAATAGGCAGGTCGATCCCTTGCATTTTGCAAACTCGTATAGATTCTGATGGAAATGTGTAATTTTGACGAAGGACTTCAGGAGCCTCAATTAAAGTTGCCACCATTCCCATAATGTTGTGCCAGTCGTTGTGACAGTGGAATAGCCAAACTCCAGGATTATCGGCGACAAAACGTATGACTCCCNTAATGTTGTGCCAGTCGTTGTGACAGTGGAATAGCCAAACTCCAGGATTATCGGCGACAAAACGTATGACTCCCATCGGCGACAAAACGTATGACTCCCCTATGAAAGATAAAAATGAATACTACAATTTGTTTAGTAAAGTCACCAAGGAGTGAGTTTGCAGATGATGGCAACCCATTCATAAAATGAAAATTTATAAAATTTATAAAAATAATTGCGAATAAGTCTAAAATTGAATCAAAATAATTTTTTGTTAGCATTTTGCAGAAAAAATTGAAATAAAATTTATTTTTTCAAATAACAAACAGCTAACAAAATGCATATTCTCGTATTTATAATCCTTTAAAATTCTGTATTGATCCAATCTGATTTTGTTATATTAAAATAACGTCATATTGAATATAGTTTTTTAATTAAAAATATTTCACGAAGTCTGTTAAACCAGTTAGTTTTACAAAAAAAAAGACAAATAATGTTTTAAATGTGTAGGTAGTTTTACGAAAAGTTAATGAATTATTGATTATTGTGACAGGCATATGTTACTTAGTTTTGAATATTGTTAGGATAAAAGTTGTACATTAGGAGAATTGGTCATCGTCCAATGATTGTTGGGAATCGTCCATAGAAGGATATGTTTGTGCAGGGAATTGTCTCGAAAGAGAAATTTTTGAGGGGGATTCTCTATCGGAGGAAATGTCTAGAAAAGTATTGTACAGGGGGAAAATTCATGAGATGGATTGTCTTTCGTAGATTTGTTGAAGTTGTCTGTTGGAGATATATGTATACTCTGCACAAGCACACATCTCCGAAACTAGCTGAAATTCTAAAGTATTTTTCACCAATTTTGATATGAATGTTGAAATTAACACAGATGTTCAAGAAATTAAATTTGAACTCACATAAAACGGTGAGATTTTGAAAGAATATTTGCAAAACAAAATCATTTCTCCAATTTAAAAAGTTCAAGGGCGTGAAATTTTTTGCATTTCATGAAACAATATATATTTCTAGAACAAAATAGAACTAAATTGTGTTAATTCATACTATAGACTTAGAGAACATGTTGAGTTTGCATCAGTAGATAAATCAAGTTAAAAATTTGAAAATACAAATTTACACTACGTGTCATTCAGTTGAAATTATTAAAAATTAAATAAATTTTCTTTACTAAAAGAACTAAAATGAATTAAAAAAATTCTCCAAAAAAAAATTTTTTTTGTAGACTACAGAAATTGGAAATTCAAGAAAAGGGTATATCAAATAATTAGCTAGTTTCCAATAAAATCCGTTCCCTGCTTGCATTCGGGTATCTGAAATCATAAAATTGGCTCGGGGCGCTTATTAGAAAATCTACGGTAATATGAAATTATCAGATTACGAGACTATTAAATGTTTGAACTAAAAGTTCAACCGGAACTTCTTGCAACACCATCGGCGAACGCTAACTTATAAAAGTATGATAAAAATAAAACAGCGTACAATACATTTATTATTCAGAAAATTACTGGCAAAATCGAAAATTGTCAAATGCCAAATTAATATTTATAAAAACAATGAACGACCTAATTTTCTACAATAGTAAGTAGGTTGTTACAATGTTTTTTTTTAATTGAAAATCAACCATTCAAGCTGAAAATTATATTTGAGATTGGACCAAAATTATCATCCAATTATTATCACATATTCTTGAATAAATATCTGTCTCAATTAAAGACATGTCCTAAATACATTCNTATTATCACATATTCTTGAATAAATATCTGTCTCAATTAAAGACATGTCCTAAATACATTCCCGGTACTGTCGTGTGTCTGTTGAAGATACAAT
>NIPM01001339.1:0-22052 GCA_002738285.1 Holacanthella duospinosa | reverse complement strand
AAATAAATCAACAGGCTTATAGGCAAATAGATCAACATTAAGGCTTCAACGGTTGGATTTTTAAATCTTTCAGCAGCACATTTTGAGCAAATCTCAGGGTCATTCAAATCAAATATGAAGCACGCTTACTCAATATTAAAAATTTTTCCATGTTTCAGCTTCAACAATTCCAGATGAAATAAAGAATATCTGACAATCGAATTGAAAATTAAAGCTGAGAATTGATAATGTAACAAGGACTGTAGCTTAAATATTCTTCGTCAAACGATTTTCAAGGTCGATTCCTTTTGGGTCGACGGATACGTCACAGTGATTGATTTTGCAACAGGCCAAATTTCTGAGTTTTCAGTGGTTGAAAATATTGTGTAAATTTCTTTGGGACGAGTACTTCAGTTGCTGCTGCCTCATTCTCAATTCCAAAGATGAAAACTATATTTTTGGATTAGTATGACCTCTCAAGAATACTGTGCCCTACGACAACGCAAAAGGTATTGGAACAAAAAGCACAAACCAGATGTCAGTTTTCAGAATTCGCAAGGGAGGAAGAGAAAGTGTCTTCAGTAAATTCTTTCCTTGTAAAAAAATTTATTTTTGAAAATTAGTCTAATTAAGAAAGAGACTTGAGTGCGTCCAGCTTTTTTTATTCCATGTGCAAACAGATGGTTTTATCCAAAATTATGATGCAAATATTTTGACAAACCAAATATTTGGGTTACCAAAACAATACATGTTTAAAGGCATCAGGGCCATACCTTATCTATTGTTCTCAGTACTTTCATAAATGATACATGTTTCTTTACAGGGATTGAAAAAATAAAACACAATTTCTAATTTGGATTCATAGACATGAAATATTTTATGTGCACCGTTTTCTAAGAAGTTGGGGATGGAATTCATTTAGGTTGTCGTAATTATTGAGCAGATAGGAGGCGTGAAAATCATTGGAAATTTAAGGAAAACTAAGAGAAAAAAGTGATAAATTCATCAGTGGGAGAACTTGCATCTGTATAAGGTAACAGTCATGGAATTTAGTACATATGTGAAGTTTAAATTTTAATAATCATATTTTGTTTAAGTAACGGCATTGTACAGTAAATCTTGCTGACGTTTTCCCGTTAATACCTACAAACACCAAATTGTAAAGCAAAATAAAACTATTATGGTCATCCGTTTGTAGCTTGTCAATCAACCACTTATAGCCAGCGAAATAGGCGAGAAAAGGGGTTTATATGAACAGTTGCTTCTGCTGGTGTGTCGATATCAATAATGAAATTTAGGTTGTCAAATGCTGTAATTTAGAAACTGTTGTCATGTAACGAATACTATTACTGATTTATTAGTTTGAATACAAGGGACCGAATGACCAATAAGTTTGGTTCATATTTGCAAAAATGAAGGTTGTTGTAGATATTTGACATTCTGTGAGTAATTTAGAAGTGCGTTTATTGATAATAACTATTAAAACACAGACAAATAGCACGAGACTAGAATTTAACTTTACAATATTGTGGATTTTATTGTTTCCGGTAGAGGATGTTAGTTAGTAGAACGGTATTGCGATTGTCGTGTTTATCTGTCCGCCTGCCCGGTAATCTGTGCCACGGTTGTGTTTATAAATATTTTGGATTTTATAATTGTGGATTTGTACTGTGCTGTTTTCCAATTATTTTNACGGTATTGCGATTGTCGTGTTTATCTGTCCGCCTGCCCGGTAATCTGTGCCACGGTTGTGTTTATAAATATTTTGGATTTTATAATTGTGGATTTGTACTGTGCTGTTTTCCAATTATTTTTCTATAGGCGGAGCATTACCCTTATTCCTAGTATTACGAACACGTTAGCCTTTATTAAGTGACGTCTCTGATTCAGGTACATCCCATCAACCAAATTTTTGACCGAATTGTTTAGCTTACGGGTGGTTTTACCGATTTCACACTTAACTAATAATTTTTTATTAATATTTTTTGATTTATAGATTTATCATGATATAAAAAATGAAACAGCAGTCTGAGTTCAAAAATTATTATACGGTAACTTAAGGGAAAAAATTCTTTAGTATTTGAATATTTATTGATATTTTGGTGTCCAAGTAGCTAGACCCAAATTACATAATTTAACTTTTGCGTTTAAATATCTGTGTTTTCAAGTGAAGTTTAGAGTTGAAAATATCAATTCCAATATTACAATTAATACTTATAAAGCGTGTTGTGGAGTACAGTTATGAGTGAGGAAGATGAGAGTAAGGAACCGTGATACAGTGCCTACTTGAATAGTGACGCTTCATTTGCGGTTTTTTCTTTGCGTTTGGAAGTCTGAGTTGTGTCCGTTGTCTCATATTTATCAAACGTTCTCACATGACACAAAATTAACCATTTGAGATTCACCCAAGATGTGTTTCTGACTGTAAACCCATGACATGATTTCCTTACAGAAGAATTACTTTCCCTGTTTCATGGAAATGCTATTTTCCAGCTATATTTTTTGTGTAGGTTAGTTAGTCATGCATTCTTACAAAGAGAATGTTTTTGATAGGCTACCAAAATAAAATCCTTCAAAGAACTGTGTAATATTTAAACTTGTTTTACCTTGCTTCATACATGCAGTGAAACTGTAAACGTTAAAGTTTTCAGAATGCCAACGAGACTGGTATTAAGTTGGTTGCCCACTTCACGTTGTTCCAGTAATTCTATCGTGCGTCGCATAAATTTAACGTTTTGTTTTATTTAATTTTTTGGAAGGTGTTGAAGACGCAAATATTGTGATTTTAAGTTGGTTTTAACGTCGTGGATTGAATACTTAAAGCAGATTGAGGTAATGTTAGAATTTATTTTTAAGCAAACATGTTCATATATCATGTCATATGCTCGTACACATTTTGTGTGTCAAATTATCAATTTTTAACCTACATCATATAAACAACAAACCTAAGCATAACTTCCCAGACTCATATTGTAGAAGTGTATGATCACAATTCTATGCAATGTTCTTGAGAGACATGTCTACTATTTATTGACTAGTTAAGATTGAATACTATAAACTCTATTTCAAGTCAACTGTATTTCATAATAGGAGCTTTGTACTAAATCTATGTACTCTTGTCTAAAAGTAGAAAAAGGCTGTTAAACTGTTACTTGGGTATCACTTAAGTCAGCACCGCATTCTATTGTACTGTGCCAGATTTTGGCCTGGCTCGTATCCAGTGTTGGAAAATGCGTGATGACGGCAAGCTTCTGTTTAAAATCTGAAAACACGTATGTCACTGGCCAATACGAGAAGTGTGATAGCGCCAAAAGAATATTCATCTTGCACGGTCAAATACGAATGGAATAGAATAAGTGATTTTAAATCTGTTATGCGCGTTAAATACATGCTAAATTATGAAAGAATTTATTCTTCGCCCAACAGATATTTAAAGTCTAACTAATCTTGCGTTGCAGTGTATTTTAGATGAGTGCTCTTTATAACTTCCCGAAGATGAATAGTATGGTGTTATTGATGTTCTTAGGGCTAATTCTTACAGTTGCTACTCAGTTTGCCACAGTTCGTCCAACTGCACATAATGGTAAGCTTGAAAGTTTTCAACAAATTATTATAAATGTGATTTTGATTCTGGGGGTCTAATTTAACCTTTATTAATTTCTTTCTTTTTACAATATTACAATTCTTAAATTTAGTACTATTGTTTACCACTATTAATGTGATTTTGAGGAAGCGGAGTAAAGCAGCTTGACCCCAAGATGTAAACTAAACAAACTAAAAACACATTGGACCCAAGTTGTTATTGCAGATGCAAAAAAAAAAGATTGTGAATGTAAATATCTCCCCTGAGGGAATGAAACTGAATCAGGTAATCACCGGATCAATTTTTAGGAAGTTAAACCGCATTCATACCTTACTCAGGAGCTCATAATCTACAAGTTTGCTGAATTTTAGCTCAATGAGAACAGGTGCCTCACTTGACCCAGTCTTAACTTTGGTGACCTAAGGAAGTCAAAGAGCAATCTTCACAAGGGTAGTGCCATGATCAAAGTTGTTGTTCCACCATGATGACATAGGTCATTTGTGGAAATAACAGGTGCCCCAGTTAGGTTTAATTTCTGTATCCCCTTTTCTGCTGTTTCTAGTAAACAAGCTGAAAATATATTACCATTTCAGTGACACCTGAAACAATTGGTTATGAAAACTAATACTGAAATATAGTATGCAAACCAAGTCAATAACTCTTGACTCATAACAAGAACCTTGTTGGCAAAACACATTCAGCGAGGTCTTCTGTTTATTCCGATTGCTTGTAGAACATAAAGTATAATGCTTGGAATGACTACTAATATAACTTTATCATGATGAGTAAATCGTAAAATGTATTATTTTATTTTAGAAGACTACAGAATCATCGAAGGAGACATAATGGTTCCAGTTAACGAACCACGAAATGCTTTGAGAAATGTATCCAAATTGTGGCCTAATGGAATAGTGAAGTACTACTTCAACGATTCTTGTAAGTGAAGTATTGCGGCCCGCTGGAAGCTATTTTTGGTTTTATGTTCTTTGCTGGAAAAAACTACAAATGTGTCAAAAAATTTGCATCAATAGGATCGAACAATCAATTATTTTCTCATACTCTAATTCAATTTTTCAATCACCTGTTTGCCTAAGATACATTACATTGTGTAGTTGTTCGGAATTATTACTTCCGAATTATACCAATATTCATAACGCACAAGTATTTTCAACAGCAGTGGCTATGTGTATATTTTTTGATCTAGTATTAATTCCTATCAGAAAAATAAATGTTTGAAAATTAAACGTAGTTGCTCCATACTAGGCTTGCAAACGAGCCGAGCCAGCTCGCGAGCTAAACGAGCGAGTCAAGTTTGAGCCGAGCTGAGCTGAGATAACTCAACTCATTTGTAAATGGACGAGCCACGAGCCGAGCTGAGATGGAGCATTGGCTCGCTCAAGTGACGGAAATAACTCATGAGCTAGCTCGCCAAATTTTCGGGTTAAAATTTTTAAGTAAATCGCTAAAATTTACTATTATTATGGTATGAAAAATAACCTTTTAACTTCGGCGAAAGGATAACGCCATTAGTTTTGACATTTAGTTAATTGTTTCATAGACAATATGTCAACTCATTGACTTTTGTTACTTTGGCTTGAATCTGTTACAGATCAAGGCATTTTTGGCTCAGTCTGTACAAAAAATTATTGAATTTCATTAATTTAAATAATGTCAGTACCTGTTGCCTAATCTATTCATCATTCTTTTTTGTTTACAAGAGCAGNATTTTTGGCTCAGTCTGTACAAAAAATTATTGAATTTCATTAATTTAAATAATGTCAGTACCTGTTGCCTAATCTGTTCATCATTCTTTTTTGTTTACAAGAGCAAAGCTAGACGTACAACGTACTTCGTTTCAACCGATTGTTTTCTTGAAAAAGTTCTATTCACCAAATGGTGAATAGAACGTCTACGTAGGACATGTGGCAATCTCGAATATCTTTGTATATTTCCCATAGCCTCCTTTTGCAACCTCAAGGTCGAAGTAGAAAATAATTTTCTACTTCGAATATGTATAACTAAACGATGACTCACGAGTCGGCTCGCGATCTGCTCGTGTGAGTTGAGAAATGAGCCGAGCTGAGCTGATATTTCCCAACTCATGCGAGCTGTGAGCCGAGCTGAGTTGAAATTTTAGCGAGCTGAGCCGAGCCAACAAAAAACTCGGATCGCTCGGCTCGTTTGCATGCCTACTCCATACAGTAAATGAAAACTGCCAAAAGTACGGTCCTGCCCAGTATGTGTTTGGACTATTGTCAATGTTTCCAACTAATAAATTTTTACAGCTCTAGAGGTTACCTTGCGTGCAGCTATAAGTAAATTTCATGGAACTTGTGTCACATTTGTCCGAATCTTGCAAAAACCATCTGACCAAGAGAACTTCATTCACATCCACCGGGCTTTGAATCGTTGCGCAAGCCACGTTGGTAAAGTAGGAGGTAGACAAAGTTTGTTCTTAGGTAAGCGTTGCAACAAAGTACGCATAATAGTACATGAGCTGGTACACGCTATTGGATTCTTGCATGAGCAGAACCGAGACGACAGAGACAACTATCTGGATATTCACTACGATAATGTTAAAGAAAACTGTAAGTTTGATAATTGTATCCAAATATCAAATGTGGAGTTATTCCTTGTTTTGTTTCTACCATATAGTTACAGGTAATTTCCATAAAGTTCCTCTTGTATTTACAAAATTAATTGGTAGATACGACTACCAATCACTTATGCACTATGGAGAACATGCATTTACAAAGAATGGAAAAAAAACAATGACACCCAAAGTCGCCAACACTTCCATCGGTCATGCTGCTGATTTGAGCCCTGTAAGTGTTATTTAAACTGCCTTTCTGACATATTTTAATTAAAATATTAAATTGCAGTGTGATTATTTAAAAATCAGAATGCTCTACAACTGCCCACCACTTCAGCCCTCACGACTACTAAAAAATTTAAATCGAACTGAAATTTGGGATCTATATTGTTTTTGCGGTATAAATATACCACGTTTGGATTAGTCGCTCCTTTTCTGTAATTATTAATAGAATAATTAATAGAATAATTAATTAATAGAATAATTAATTAATAGAATAATTGAATTGAATGTAATTTTTTTGAATGTAATGTATTTAGGTGTCACAAGAATCATTTTAGATACAAAAATTNCGTTTGGATTAGTCGCTCCTTTTCTGTAATTATTAATAGAATAATTAATAGAATAATTAATTAATAGAATAATTAATAGAATAATTAAAAGCAATTGGGGACAAACTAGAAGTTATGTTAGAAGTAGTGTAGGTTTTGAAAAAATCTAAAAATTCTTAGAAATTTCAATTAATATTAGGTTAGTTATAATGAATTGCGGGTGTACTCTATTTATATGTATGCAAAAAACTAATTTTTACAATAGAATTATTAAATCATATACATTAGATCTTCAATATTTCTAATACATTTTTCGACATTTCAATTTTTACACTTCTAATATTCTTCACGTATCATGTCACTTCAACATAGATTAGGCTAGGGTAGCCAATCCAAATCCGATACTAAGATATACGAAGAAAAATAAAAAATATGGAAACAATTTTGATTTTTCCATAAACCAATTTATGCGTCATTGGTAACCTACATTTCACAACAGGAAAATGGCACTTTGAAATATCTTGTGCATCAATAATATACCTTCCGAATGCGCAAGATTGGATCAAATAGTAATTGCAACATAAATTTTGTAAAATTTTTGAATTTATGAAACATTTGAATTTGCTTATTATGCAAATTTTTGTTGAAAAGTGAAAATATAGGAAAGAAAACAAACCATGGCATCTGACTTACTTTTAGTGTAGCCCTAATTCCATATACAGTAAAGTTCGGCTATAGTGACTCCGGCTATAGCAAACCACACTGTCCGGTCCCAAGGGAATGGGAGAGTGTGTGTGAGAGAGTCAGTATAGCCGATGCAATCGGCTATACTGAACTTCCGGCCTTAGTGAACCAAACCTACCCGTCCCGAGAGTCATTTTGACCGGTTATAGTGAAACATGTCTGAATTCCGTAATGAGACCATTTGCTACTACTGTTCCTTATACTTGTATGCCTGCCCATCTATGCACCGGACTTGCATGTTGGCCTATGAGTCAGTTTTAGTTTATTAAGTAAATTACTAATTCACAATGTCAAAATCAGGCCAAAAGCGCACTGCGTTGTCCTTAAGGATAAATTCGATATCATTGCTGCACTGTATTCCAACACACCTCGCCAAACGTTATGTGAGAAATATAAAATTAGAAACTCTACAATTTCTCTTATTTTGAAATCAAAATCTAAAATTGAAGAAGACTTCCAAAGATTTTGTGGTGTAAGTTAATAATAAAAGTATTGAAATATAATTAGGTTACATTTAAGCAATTAGCTAAAATTCAAATATCAAATTCTTAGAATATAAAACGCCAACGCCGATGTAGCTATCCAAAGTTGGATTCTGCGCTCATCAAATGGTCTCAAGCAAATCTCCATTACCCTGTGCTTTTCTAAATCGGCTTAGCTGAATTTATAGTGAAATATTTGGATATAATGAACAATTATTAAATTGAAGTGTCCGTTCACTATTCGGATATAATGATTGGTTTGTGGTAGCCGAGGTTCGGCTTAAGCGTAAGCCGAACACACAACTTGGGGAATAATTTGTTCATCTTAGCCGAGGTAGTTTTACTTTACCATTACTTTATAATAGTAAGTTGTTGTGGAAACAGAAAATGATTAAAAATATACCATTGGTTTATTTTCTGTCGTATTTCAACGTTTGAAAAGTTATTCAAAAGAAGTTATTCATTAAATTTTGTAAAAAAGAAGTTGAAGTTTCTTTAAAAATTGTTCAATTAATTGGTGTTCGTGTTAACCGAGGTTAAAAGGGCTTGTGTCTTATGGACTGGGCCCACGAAAAGGCGTTCGTGGTAGTCGAGGGTTCGGCTTAGCCGTTCCATTTATATACAAATTCCCTACCTCAGGGCGCAGACCGGACCACTTGGTTCCTGGTAACCGAGGTTTACGCTACCAGGTTTCTCTCACGGCTCACCTTGACTTTTGAAAGTGTTTATTTAGATTAGTTTCTAGAGCATAAACTTAAATTGTATTTCCAGGATTTTGCCGGATATGTTTCAATCTATGGTTACTATTTATACCTCAAGGTATCTTAGTGAATTGGCTTAGTGTAAGGTATGCTTGTTGTCTATTTTTTGTTGGAGGAAACATCTGCTCTGCCAAAAATTATTTCCGAGATTAATTTTTAGTACCTCGAGCATTTTAATTACAGACGGAAAGTGTCAGCTGACATGTGTTGGAAAATCATATCAGCATAGCTTAGCTATCAAAATTCCTCTGCTATATATTTTTTTCCATCACCAGATTGACACGCCATATAACATGCTCTAGAATGTCGGAAATTGTAAATTTATAGACACTAAAGTAGTCAGAACTTCCACAATACAAGTATTTTTCCAATAAAATATAAATTTGTCTCAGAAATTGTCTTGAAAATTAGGCACAGATGTATCCTGCAGCAATAAGCTTGATGTCTAAAGTAGATGCCTGAAGTAACTGACTCATTTCTTGTGTATTCTTGTAACTAACTATTTTCAACAGCTCTAGAAGATACCGTAATTGAAGTTATGGATAAATTTTACGGAACTTGCGTATCGTTTGATCGAATCTTCAAAAGCATACCTGACNAAACAAACCATGGCATCTGACTTACTTTTAGTGTAGCCCTAATTCCATATACAGTAAAGTTCGGCTATAGTGACCCCGACTATAGCAAACCACACTGTCCGGTCCCAAGCGAATGGGACAGTGTGTGTTAAGTAGTCCGGCTATAATGAAATCGGCTATACTGAACTTCCGGCCTTAGTGAACCAAACCTACCCGTCCCGAGAGTCATTTTGTCCCGTTATAGTGAAATATGTCTGAATTCCGTAATGAGACCATTTGCTACTACTGTTCCTTATACTTGTATGCCTGCCCATCTATGCACCGGACTTGCATGTTGGCCTATGAGTCAGTTTTAGTTTATTAAGTAAATTACTAATTCACAATGTCAAAATCAGGCCAAAAGCGCACTGCGTTGTCCTTAAGGATAAATTCGATATCATTGCTGCACTGTATTCCAACACACCTCGCCAAACGTTATGTGAGAAATATAAAATTAGAAACTCTACAATTTCTCTTATTTTGAAATCAAAATTTAAAATTGAAGAAGACTTCCAAAGATTTTGTGGTGTAAGTTAATAATAAAAGTATTGAAATATAATTAGGTTACATTTAAGCAATTAGCTAAAATTCAAATATCAAATTCTTAGAATATAAAACGCCAACGCCGATGTAGCTATCCAAAGTTGGATTCTGCGCTCATCAAATGGTCTCAAGCAAATCTCCATTACCCTGTGCTTTTCTAAATCGGCTTAGCTGAATTTATAGTGAAATATTTGGATATAATGAACAATTATTAAATTGAAGTGTCCGTTCACTATTCGGATATAATGATTGGTTTGTGGTAGCCGAGGTTCGGCTTAAGCGTAAGCCGAACACATAACTTGGGGAATAATTTGTTCATCTTAGCCGAGGTAGTTTTAATTTACCATTACTTTATAATAGTAAGTTGTTGTGGAAACAGAAAATGATTAAAAATATACCATTGGTTCATTTTCTGTCGTATTTCAACGTTTGAAAAGTTATTCAAAAGAAGTTATTCATTAAATTTGTAAAAAAAAAGTAGAAGTTTCTTTAAAAATTGTTCAATTAATTGGTGTTCGTGTTAACCGAGGTTAAAAGGGCTTGTGCCTTATGGACTGGGCCCACGAAAAGGCGTTCGTGGTAGTCGAGGGTTCGGCTTAGCCGTTCCATTTATACACAAATTCCCTACCTCAGGGCGCAGACCGGACCACTTGGTTCGTGATAACCGAGGTTTACGCTACCAGGTTTCTCTCACGGCTCACCTTGACTTTTGAAAGTGTTTATTTAGATTAGTTTCTAGAGCATAAACTTAAATCGTATTTCCAGGATTTTGCCGGATATGTTTCAATCTATGGTTACTATTTATACCTCAAGGTATCTTAGTGAATTGGCTTAGTGTAAGGTATGCTTGTTGTCTATTTTTTGTTGGAGGAAACATCTGCTCTGCCAAAAAATATTTCCGAGATTAATTTTTAGTACCTCGAGCATTTTAATTACAGACGGAAAGTGTCAGCTGACATGTGTTGGAAAATCATATCAGCATAGTTTAGCTATCAAAATTTCTCTGCTATATATTTTTTTCCATCACCAGATTGACACGCCATATAACATGCTCTAGAATGTCGGAAATTGTAAATTTATAGACACTAAAGTAGTCAGAACTTCCACAATACAAGTATTTTTCCAATAAAATATAAATTTGTCTCAGAAATTGTCTTGAAAATTAGGCACAGATGTATCCTGCAGCAATAAGCTTGATGTCTAAAGTAGATGCCTGAAGTAACTGACTCATTTCTTGTGTGTTCTTGTAACTAACTATTTTCAACAGCTCTAGAAGATATCGTAATTGAAGTTATGGATAAATTTTACGGAACTTGCGTATCGTTTGATCGAATCTTCAAAAGCATACCTGACCAAGGCAACTTCCTCTACATAAAGCGGGATCTAAAAGGTTGTACAAGCTACTATGGAATGTTAGGAGGTATCCAATCTTTGTCAATAGGAGATAAATGTAATCATGTCGGCGTAATTATCCATGAGTTGGTTAATGCTATTGGATTTTGGCACGAACACAGCAGGAACGACAGAAACGAATTTGTGGATGTGCATTACGATAACGTTGAAGATGAAGGTACATTGTATAATTTGTTTATTTCTAATATGTACACTAGTTAAGTTGTTTCATTTCTACCGAACAAAAAATGATAACTTCCATAAAGCTTCTACATCNTAATTATCCATGAGTTGGTTAATGCTATTGGATTTTGGCACGAACACAGCAGGAACGACAGAAACGAATTTGTGATGTGCATTACGATAACGTTGAAGATGAAGGTACATTGTATAATTTGTTTATTTGTAATATGTACACTAGTTAAGTTGTTTCATTTCTACCGAACAAAAAATGATAACTTCCATAAAGCTTCTACATCAGTTGCGAAATTAATTGGTAAGTACGACTATAATACTATTATACACTGTAGAAGCAAGGTATTTTCAAAGACTGGGAAGAATACCATCACACCCAAACTTGACAACGTGAGAATTGGACAAAGAATTAGATTGAGCCTTGTAAGAACTATACTTACTGTAACTGGACTACTGCACAAAAATTTTTTAATTAAATCATTAAATTGTAGTGTGATTTTTTGAAAATCAAAACGCTGTACAAATGTCCACCGATGCAGCAATCACGAATGCTAGAAAATTATACTCGGAGTGATATTTCGGAACTCTTTGTGTTTTGCGGGATAACTAGATGTACTATTTCTGTTTTAATAGTTACAATCTTCTAATTAAAAAATCCAGAACAGTAGCAGTAATGAACACTTTGAAATTGAAGCGTACAATTGTGAAATGTTACTCAACAGGTAAAAAATAATTTAAATCAACAATGTGCTGGAGATAAGTTAAACTAGAATGTTTGTTAGAGGACTCCGACCGCTTGTATTTTGAAGTTTAGCAATGTGTTGCGTTGTTGCGACCTTGTTTGAAAATAATTCAGAAATATTTTCCACCGTGTGAGAAATCATTCTATGTAAGGTGGAAGGGAATACTAACAATGTTATACCAATAAGTTTGCATACCTGCATATTTTTTGTTGGCGGTGCTGTACTATGATGAAGCTGTAACATTTGAAACCTCCCTAAACTTTGCCATAAATTTCTTTGAATATGATTTATTTATTTACTCTAATGGTTTTCCTCCTAAGTAAAATATTCGTTTTTTTTTTCTGAAATACCTCTTTCCACAAACGTTCATCAGCGTTGTAACATTGGTATGCTCTAAATAGTGAAACTTGGAATAAATTATGATAAATGTCCAAAAACAACGTGTTCCAAATTTTTTGCAACGCCCATGGTGAATGTGCAGAAATCATGAAATTTTTTGGGTACTTATTGTTGGAGGCAAGGCACTACTAGAGGGCAACGCACAATTCTTTCATCTGGAAAGGTAGACCGGGTACTAAAAGAGACATGCTGCTATTATAGAAAATACAGTAAGTTAATATTATGGGCTTGAAAATAGTATTTTAAGCAACTATTGAATAAAACTACAGCAGTTAAAAACGGGACTTCGTCGATTTACGTAAAGTCATATAACAGCTATTGCATAGTCAACATTATAAATGGTAGAACTATTTTTTCTAGATTTTTCTTAATTTGTATAACTATTTTTATTCGCGCGGCAGTGCTAAACGGAAGACAAAATGTCAACTAAGACAATACCAATTTTTTGGCTCGACTTAATGATATTGCATATCGTACATTAATGATATTGCAACAAAAAATTTAATCATTGCGACGGTACGGTACATCATGATCGTCACGGTAGCATCGTAACATTTTCAATAATATTGCCTGCATTTTTATAAAATTTAAAGAGCTAAAAATTTATTAATTTTTTTACCGCCGTGCCTATTGCTTTTCATAGTGTTAAAATTCATAATACAGATGGCCTTGCAATCCTCGTAAAATTTGGAACAATATTATCGAAAAGTCCATCAAACTATATTAATGTTTCTCGTCGTGGTGACGGTCGGTTTCAGAGAATTTTGATTGCAGCACATTTTTCCTGCAAACTAAAGCTGTAAATTACTATTAATTTTTATTTCATCATAAACAAAATTAATTATGAATAATTGCCTTTTAATATAATATTGCCAAAGTTAAATAAACAGTAAAAAATTCAGAGGATTAAAAATAACTCAACCTTGTTCGCATGGGTATTCTTGAGAAAATCATTTTGCGCTTCATTGCTGTCTTTTCAATTATACATTGACTTCGATTTGTCTTTATTGTCGCTCATTTCACAGACGGATCTTTAGCCGATGGGTATCTGCAAACTTAGAAAAAATATTTGCCAAACTTTCTCAAGAACAAGATGCCAGGTTGACGTTGGGGTCTCGTAATGAAACTATGTCTTCTAGAAACAGGCATTAATCCTTAGTGTTAATTTTTGGATTGCTATTAAGGTGCCGGGAAGTGGATCACGTAAAAAAATTTTTTTTTTTTTGAATTTTTGATGAGCTAAGCGTAAATACGATTACGTATCTCATGTTTCGTGTGAGTGAAAAAGATGGTGTAATGGTTACCAGGCACGTATTTTTGTAATATAAAACCTGGTGGTTCCAGGTACGAATCTTAATACCGTCGTTACTTTTTGTTTGTGTCATGAGGCCTTTTTGGTAACAATAACCTTAATTAACGGCTACTTACATTTCAGAAACANGATGGTGTAATGGTTACCAGGCACGTATTTTTGTAATATAAAACCTGGTGGTTCCAGGTACGAATCTTAATACCGTCGTTACTTTTTGTTTGTGTCATGAGGCCTTTTTGGTAACAATAACCTTAATTAACGGCTACTTACATTTCAGAAACAAATTAATATTTAATAATTCAATATTCGCATCCGTAAGAATTAATGAAAGCTCGTGAAAGCTAGCATTACATTTGATTTTCGATTGTTTACAAAGTATGAGTGAATGCATCCATAAGTAGTTCGGTAACCCCGATTCGTACATTTTTATTTTCTGTCACCAACTTAAAATGCTAAAATAATTCGGTTCATAAAATTTAGTTTACTAATTTATAAAGAAACCCAAGTTATAGCGTGTTAGCAATAATTAAATTAGCATTGACGAAAAAAAAGATAATGGCATTTTATTAAGTTCGATACCTCACATTACTTGTAAATATGTTAGAAGTGTAAGACTNTTTTATTAAGTTCGATACCTCACATTACTTGTAAATATGTTAGAAGTGTAAGACTGTGCAATTCATGGTTTGGAAAACGAAGAGAAAGCAAGAGAAACAAATAAGACAACAGGCTTATAGGCAAATAGATCAACATTAAGGCTTCAACGGTTGGATTTTTAAATTTTTCAGTAGCACATTTTGAACAAATCTCAGGGTCATTCAAATAAAATATGAAGCACGCTTGCTCAATATTTAANTGTGCAATTCATGGTTTGGAAAACGAAGAGAAAGCAAGAGAAACAAATAAGACAACAGGCTTATAGGCAAATAGGTCAACATTAAGGCTTCAACGGTTGGATTTTTAAATCTTTCAGTAGCACATTTTGAACAAATCTCAGGGTCATTCAAATAAAATATGAAGCACGCTTGCTCAATATTTAAAATTTTTTCCATGTTTCAGCTTCAACAATTCCAGATGAAATAAAGAATATCTGACAATCGAATTGAAAATTAGAGCTGAAAATGGGTTAATGTAACAAGGACTGTAGCTTAAATATTCTTCGTCAAACGATTTTCGAGGTTGATTCCTTTTGGGTCGACGGATACGTCACAGTGATTGATTTTGCAGCGGGCCAAATTTCTGAGTTTCCAGTGGTTGAAAATATTGTATAAATTTCTTTGGGACGAGTACTTCAGTTGCTGCTGCCTCATTCTACATTCCAAAGATGGAAAATAGATTTCTGGATTAGTATGACCTCTCAAGAATACTGTGCCCTACGACAACGCAAAAGGTATTGGAACAAAAAGCACAAACCAGACGTCACTTTTCAGAATTCACATGAGAGGAAGAGAAAGTGTCTTCAGTAAATTCTTCCCTTGTAAAAATTCTTCCCTTGTTCCCTTGATGGTTTTATCCAAAATTATGATGCAAATATTTTGACAAAGCAAATATTTGGGTTACCGAAACAATACATGTTTAAAGGCATCAGGGCCATACCTTATCTATTGTTCTCAGTACTTTCATAAATGATGCATGTTTCTTTACAGGGATTGAAAAAATAAAACACAATTTCTAATTTGGATTCATGGACATGAAATATTTTATGCGCACCGTTTTCTAAGAAGTTGGGGATGGAATTCTTTTAGCTTGTCGTAATTATTGAGCAGATAGAAGGCGTGAAAATCATTGGAAATTTGAGAAAAACTCAGGACAAAAAGCGATAAATTAATCAGTGGGAGAACTTGCACGTGTATAAGGTAACAGTCATAGAATTTAGTACATATATGAAGTTTAAATTTTCATAGTCATATTTCGTTTAAGTAACGGCATTTTACAGTAAATCTTGCTGACATTTTTCCGTTAATACCTACAAACACCAAATTGTAAAGCCCAATAAAGCTATTATGGCCATCCGTATGTAGCTTGTCAATCAACCACTTATTGCCAGCGAAATAAGCGAGAAAAGGGGTTTATATGAATAGTTGCATCTGCTGGTCTGTCGATATCAATAATTAAATTTAGGTTGTCAAATGCTTTAATTTAGAAACAGTTGTCTTGTAGCGAATACTATTACTGATTTACTGGTTTGAATACAAGGGACCGAATGACCAATAAGTTTGGTTCATATTTGCAGAAATGAAGGTTGTTGTTGATATTTGACATTCTGTGAGTAATTTAGAAGTGCGTTTATTGAGAATAACTTTTAAAACAGACAAATAGCACGAAACTCTAGAATTTAACTTAAAAATATTGTGGATTTTATTGTTTCCGGTAGACTATGTTGGTGAGTAGAACGGTATTGCGATTGTCGTGTTTATCTGTCCGCCTGTCCGCAAATCTGTGTCACGGTTGTGTTTTTAAATATTTTGGATTTTATAATTGTGGATTTGTATCTGTGCTATTTTCCAATTATTTTTCTATAAGCGGAGCATTACCCTTATTCCTAGTATTACGAACACGTTAGCCTTTATTAAGTGACGTCTCTGATTCAGGTACATCCCATCAACCAAATTTTTGACCAAATTGTTTAGCTTACGGGTGTTTTTACCGTTTCCACACTTAACGAATAATTTTTTATTAATATTTTTTCATTTATAGATTTATCATGATATAAAAAATGAAACAGAGCAATCTGAGTTAAAAAATTATTATACAAAACGGTAACTTTCGGTAACGGTAAGGGAAAATTCTTTAGTATTTGAATATTTATTGATATTTTGGTGTCCAAGTAGCTAGACCCAAATTACATAATTTAACTTTGTATTTAAATATCTGTGTTTTCAAGTGAAGTCTAGAGTTGAAAATATCAATTCCAATATTACAATTAATACTTGTAAAGCTTGTTGTGTAGTATAGTTATGAGTGAGGAAGATGAGAGTAAGGAACCGTGATACAGTGCCTACTTGAATAGTGACGCTTCATTTCCGCCTTTTTATCTGAGTTTGGAAATCTGAGTTGTGTCCGTTCTCATATTTATCAAACGTTCTTACATGACACAAAATTAACCAATTGAGATTCACTCAAGATGTGTTTCTGATTGTAAACCNTTACATGACACAAAATTAACCAATTGAGATTCACTCAAGATGTGTTTCTGATTGTAAACCCATGGCATGATTTCCTTACAGAAGAATTACTTTCCCTGTTTCATGGAAATGCTATTTTCCAGCTATATTTTTTGCGTANACGCTTCATTTCCGCCTTTTTATCTGAGTTTGGAAATCTGAGTTGTGTCCGTTCTCATATTTATCAAACGTTCTCACATGACACAAAATTAACCAATTGAGATTCACTCAAGATGTGTTTCTGATTGTAAACCCATGACATGATTTCCTTACAGAAGAATTACTTTCCCTGTTTCATGGAAATGCTATTTTCCAGCTATATTTTTTGCGTAGTTTAGTTAGTCATGCATTCTTACAAAGAGAATATTTTTGATAGGCTACCAAAATAGAATCCTTCAAATAACTGTGTAATACTTAAACTTGTTTTAGCTTGCTTGATACATGCAGTGAAACTGTAAACGTTAAAGTTTTCAGACTGCCAACGAGACTGGTATTAAGTTGGTTGCCCGCTTCACGTTGTTCCAGTAATTCTATCGTGCGTCGCATAAATCTAACGTTTTGTTTTATTTAAATTTTTTGGAAGATATTGAAGATGCAAATATTATTTGAAATTGGTTTTAACGTCGTGGATTGAATACTTGTAGCAGATTGAGGTAATGTTAGAATTTATTTTTACGTAAACAAGTTCATATACCATGTCATATGCTCGTACACATTTTGTGTCAAATTATCAATTTTTAACCTACATCATATAAACAACAAACCTAAGCATAACTTCCCAGACTCATATTGTAGAAATGTATGAATACATTTCTATGCACTGTTCTTGAGAGACATGTCTACTATTTAATGACGAGTTAAGATTGAATAATACAAACGCTATTTCAAGTCAACTGTATTTCATAATAGGAGCTTTGGACTACATCTGTGTACTCTTGTGGAAAAGTAGACAGAGGCTGTTAAACTGTTACTTGGGTATCACTTAAGTCAGCACCGCATTCTATTGTACTGTGCCAGATTTTGGCCTGGCTTGTATCCAGTGTTGGAAAATGCGTGATTACAGCAAGCTTCCTTGTTTAAAATCTGAAAACACGTATGTCACTCGGAAATACGAGAAGTGTGATAGTGCCAAACGAATATTCATCTTGCACTAATACTAATAGAATAGAATAAGTGATTTCAAATCTGTTATGCGCGTTAAATACACGCTAAATTATGAAAGAATTTATTCTCCGCCAAACAGATATTTAAAGTCTAACTAAACTTGCGTTGCAGTGTATTTTAGATGAGTGCTCTTTCTAACTTCCCGAAGATGAATAGTATGGTGTTATTGATGTTCCTAGGGCTAATTCTTGCACTTGCTACTCAGTTTGCCACAGTTCGTCCTAATGAACATAATGGTAAGCTTGAAAGTTTTCAACAAATTATTCTAAATGTGATTTTGATTCTGGGGGTCTAATTTAACCTTTATTAATTTCTTTCTTTTTACAATATTACAATTCTTTAATTCAGTACTATTGTTTACCACTATTATTGTGATTTTGAAAAAGCGGAGTAAAGCAGCTTGACCCCAAGATGTAAACTAAACAAACTAAAAACACATTGGACCCAAGTTGTTATTGCAGATGCAAAAAAAAAAGATTGTGAATGTAAATATCTCCCCTGAGGGAATGAAACTGAATCAGGTAATCACCGGATCAATTTTTAGGAAGTTAAACCGCATTCATACCTTACTCAGGAGCTCATAATCTACAAGTTTGCTGAATTTTAGCTCAATGAGAACAGGTGCCTCACTTGACCCAGTCTTAACTTTGGTGACCTCTGGAAGTCAAAGAGCAATCTTCACAAGGGTAGTGCCATGATCAAAGTTGTTGTTCCGCCATGATGACATAGGTCATTTGTGGAAATAACAGGTGCCCCAGTCAGGTTTAATTTCTGTATCCCCTTTTCTGCTGTATCTAGTAAACAAGCTGAAAATGTATTACCATTTCAGTGACACCTGAAACAATTGGTTATGAAAACTAATACTGAAATATAGTATGCAAACCAAGTCAATAACTCTTGACTCATAACAAGAACCTTGTTGGCAAAACACATTCAGCGAGGTCTTCTGTTTATTCCGATTGCTTGTAGAACATAAAGTATAATGCTTGGAATGACTACTAATATAACTTTATCATGATGAGTAAATCGTAAAATGTATTATTTTATTATTAGAAGACTACAGAATCATCGAAGGAGACATAATGGTTCCAGTTAACGAACCACGAAATGCTTTGAGAAATGTATCCAAATTGTGGCCTAATGGAATAGTGAAGTACTACTTCGACGATCCTTGTAAGTAAAGTATTTTCCTCTATTGCGGCCCTCTGGAAGCTATTTTTGGTTTTATGTTCTTTGCTGGAAAAAACTACAAATGTGTCAAAAAATTTGCATCAATAGGATCGAACAATCAATTATTTTCTCATACTCTAATTCAATTTTTCAATCACCTGTTTGCCTAAGATACATTACATTGTGTAGTTGTTCNATTATTTTCTCATACTCTAATTCAATTTTTCAATCACCTGTTTGCCTAAGATACATTACATTGTGTAGTTGTTCGGAATTATTACTTCCGAATTATACCAATATTCATAACGCACAAGTATTTTCAACAGCAGTGGCTATGTGTATATTTTTTGATCTAGTATTAATTCCTATCAGAAAAANTAACGCACAAGTATTTTCAACAGCAGTGGCTATGTGTATATTTTTTGATCTAGTATTAATTCCTATCAGAAAAAGAAATGTTTGAAAATTAAACGTAGTTGCTCCATACTAGGCTTGCAAACGAGCCGAGCCAGCTCGCGAGCTTAACGAGCGAGTCAAGTTTGAGCCGAGCTGAGCTGAGATAACTCAACTCATTTGTAAATGGACGAGCCACGAGCCGAGCTGAGATGGAGCATTGGCTCGCTCAAGTGACGGAAATAACTCATGAGCTAGCTCGCCAAATTTTCGGGTTAAAATTTTTAAGTAAATCGCTAAAATTTACTATTATTATGGTATGAAAAATAACCTTTTAACTTCGGCGAAAGGATAACGCCATTAGTTTTGACATTTAGTTAATTGTTTCATAGACAATATGTCAACTCATTGACTTTTGTTACTTTGGCTTGAATCTGTTACAGATCAAGGCATTTTTGGCTCAGTCTGTACAAAAAATTATTGAATTTCATTAATTTAAATAATGTCAGTACCTGTTGCCTAATCTGTTCATCATTCTTTTTTGTTTACAAGAGCAAAGCTAGACGTACAACGTACTTCGTTTCAACCGATTGTTTTCTTGAAAAAGTTCTATTCACCAAATGGTGAATAGAACGTCTACGTAGGACATGTGGCAATCTCGAATATCTTTGTATATTTCCCATAGCCTCCTTTTGCAACCTCAAGGTCGAAGTAGAAAATAATTTTCGAATATGTATAACTAAACGATGACTCACGAGTCGGCTCGCGATCTGCTCGTGTGAGTTGAGAAATGAGCCGAGCTGAGCTGATATTTCCCAACTCATGCGAGCTGTGAGCCGAGCTGAGTTGAAATTTTAGCGAGCTGAGCCGAGCCAACAAAAAACTCGGATCGCTCGGCTCGTTTGCATGCCTACTCCATACAGTAAATGAAAACTGCCAAAAGTACGGTCCTGCCCAGTATGTGTTTGGACTATTGTCAATGTTTCCAACTAATAAATTTTTACAGCTCTAGAGGTTACCTTGCGTGCAGCTATAAGTAAATTTCATGGAACTTGTGTCACATTTGTCCGAATCTTGCAAAAACCATCTGACCAAGAGAACTTCATTCACATCCACCGGGCTGTGAATCGTTGCGCTAGCCACGTTGGTAAAGTAGGAGGTAGACAAAGTTTGTTCTTAGGTAAGCGTTGCAACAAAGTACGCATAATAGTACATGAGCTGGTACACGCTATTGGATTCTGGCATGAGCAGAACCGAGACGACAGAGACAACTATCTGGATATTCACTACGATAATGTTAAAGAAAACTGTAAGTTTGATAATTGTATCCAAATATAAAATGTGGAGTTATTCCTTGTTTTGTTTCTACCATATAGTTACAGGTAATTTCCATAAAGTTCCTCTTGTATTNTTAACCACACAGATTTTGTAATTTTACCATATATTTTTACAGCATAAATAAACAATGTAAGTAGATGGGTAAAGGTACATTTATAGTCTACGGAAACTGGAACCGTTACGGAAAGCTAGGCTTTCCGTAAAAGTTTCCGTTCAGTGTGGTGCATTTATAGTTCACGGATATAACTCCGTCCCGTTTTCTCTCCACCACGGAACGGAAAAAAAGGCTTACGGAAAAATAGAACTGAGTTCTATTATTCCGTGTGACGATCCGTCAAATCTCATTTTGACAGTAAACATTCATACAAGAGTTTGGCGGGAATACTTCAATTTTAAATTTTACAATAAGTGTCTGTTTCTCTTTTCAATCCAAACTTTTGATTACTTAATCACGTGACTTTTTTTCGAAATGAGAGTATAAATTAATCCACGTTTTTGAATCCGTTTAATTTCCGTAGACTCCATCCTGAAATCAATCCGTGAAATTTTCCGGCAGCTTTTCCGGGACGGATCGTATTTCCGTAGACTATAAATGTACCTTAAAGTAAAAAAAAAGGTTTCTTAATGTCTTTTATTTTAGAGAAGCGGAAATATTGGTCATATAGTAAAATACAAGGCATGACAATCATGTTCCTCTTAGTAAAAGAGAAACAACGAGTAAAAACAAATAGTTAGCTACTTTGTACTCATTTTTGCAACAGCAGTGGCGATGTGTATATTTTTCGATCTAGTTCCTCTCAGAAAAAGAAATGTTTGAAAACTAAACGTACTTGCTCCATACAGTAAATGACAACTACCAAAAGTACGTTCCTGCCCAGTTTGTTTCGATTATCACTGCTTCCAACTAACAAATTTCTGCAGCTCTAGAG
>NIPM01001338.1:0-21282 GCA_002738285.1 Holacanthella duospinosa | reverse complement strand
CCGAATATTTTCATCAATAAAATACTGCTTTATAAGATTTGATTTATGTGGCCTAGCATAATCATGTAATATTATAGGTATCTTGAATTTCTTATCAGGTAACCATTTGTCTACTAATTCGATTAGGAAGATTTTATAGACTTCTGCAGTTACTGTCTCTTTAGGAGTACAGAGCTTCCAGTAAGCAACACCTTAAAAATCCATTGCTATTATTAACATTCTATTTCTTTCATATTTAGATTGAAGTACAAATTCAGGTGGCTCTTCATTCTTATTTCTCCAAGATCGAATCTGGTCACGTTGGGGTTGCATGTATAAAGACACCCAAGTTTCATCTATTGCCAAAGTTCGATTAATTAACTTGTTTTTCTCCATAAGAGTTTCATATTGTTTTTACATGCTAACACTCTATGTTCTCTTTGTTCATCCGTGAGAAAATGAGGTACCCATTTACTTAATAATTTTTTCATTTGTAAATCTTCTGTTAAATATCGAAATACTGTTGATTTACTACAATTTAGTCTTATGGAAAGTTTGAGGCAAGACCATGTTCTAGTTTGGGCCAACAATTCTTTAATTTCATCTATTACATTTTCTTTTTTCGAGACANTGTTCTAGTTTGGGCCAACAATTCTTTAATTTCATCTATTACATTTTCTTTTTTCGAGACATCACTTGTATCGCTTCCTCAGCTATCTTCGACCACATTGTAGCCTCTCTTAAGCTTAGTAACTAAATGTTTGACTGTATTTAGTTTATAGGTATTATTTCAACTGATTCAACTAATTCTTTATGAATTATCCCAGAGCTGTGTCCCAGGATTACGCCAAATTTGATGAAAATCCGCTTTTCTTTATCTAAAATTGAATCTTTTAATTTTTGCAATCTATTCATAATAATATTCAAAATATAATCATTTANTATTCATAATAATATTCAAAATATAATCATTTATAATTAAAGCTTGTTGTATATATAAATTAATTAAAAAGTCTTGATATTATTAAAGGAATGATTAAAAAAAATTTGACTGTCTCTTTGTGCAGAACGCCCTAATAAATTCGTATTCTTGTAAAATATAGAGTTTAGCCATTGAATAAACTTAAGGGAGTTCTATTTGAGCAGGGTTCATGTATTTGTAAGATAATATCAGAAATAAGCAGTTCATAAAATCTAAGATACATACAATTAAAAAAGCCTGATACCCATTACCAAAATGAGAATGTTCGAAAGCTTTTGAATAAGGTATGTTATGGAAGATCAAAAAAGATATGAAACTAGATAGAGCTACAAATATTAATCAAATTTAAATACCTGAACAAAACCAAATAATAATCAGAATTATCCAACCTTTTCTTCTATTAAAAGATTCGCCTTGGATAATATTGATAAGCAAATAATAAGCTTGAAAATAGGTAAAGAAACTAAACAAAAAAGAAGTCTGTGCCAACTGCCATATAAAACATACATCTTCTTCTCTACACTCCATACTGTTTCTATTAGGAAATAGCACGCAATTCTTATGACGACATCTATTGAATATTCCATAATGTACTTTATCCTTTATTATGATGCTAGGGAATAGCATTATGTAAATTTTTATATCGAATGATATGGTTAATATAAACATAGATACCATGTATACAGATTTGAATGGCATGGTTCAAGTTTCGTTATAATTCTCAGACTGTAAAGTTGGATTGGATTAAATTTGAGGGCATAAGGTCAAACTTCGACTAATATGATAAATAATGATTTCAAAATTTTTGAATAAGATTTTTATTTATAAATAGAAACATTTAGTTTTGTAATGCAATGAATCAGTAATCGTATAAATATCGGTATATTTAAGCTTTTTGTATAATCAAATGAAGTAAATGAAAAAACGTTAAATGCTATAAATAGTAAAACATGATTCATTTTGTATTCATCTTCGGTAAGATAAGCCCAAGCAATTTTCTAAAAAGCTTTGGGTTTGAGTTTTGAAAATTATGAACGAGGAAACTAAAATCAAGACAAAAATATTGTGTATAGAATATCTAGCTTATAGATTAGTTGAAACTTGCATCTATAGTCATTTTGTGAAAGAAAAGAAGGATTTACCAAACCTTAGTTTCGATATTTCATATCTAGGAGGGATTGTTAATTTGGAGACAAATTGTCAATTACTTACGAATATATTATCGGGTATATTATTCTTTATAATGATTAGAGTTGCTAGAAGAAATTCAGCTATACAATTTAGATAAAGATATTAAAATATTGCTTTATTTTGCTCAGCTTTTGCGAATCTTGTTCAATCAGCCTAGCCAGAACAAAACAAACTCGGATAATGAAAATACTCCAAATTCGGGCTATTGTTACAATCATTTACTTAAAGAGTGTGAAATATGTGAATATTCTATATGTGAAGAAAATACTGGAAGTAGCATATCAAAAGTTTATGGAATCTTTTTAAATATGTACAATTTAATGCTTACGAATCTAGATGAAAAAGAGATTCAAACTTTCTATCAAATTTGGCATTTGTATTTAATTCAAGTATTATATTATATTTAATGTTTAGTTGTTTTTAGAAACAACCTTGTGTGATAGAATTAAAGTAAAGATTGCACTTAAGAATACTTTCTTTACTAACGATAAATTCCAACTTTTCTTATTCAAACAATCTAATAACGGTGAAATAAAAGAACTCTTTGATAATCCAAAAGTGGATGGATTTTATAAAAATAACAAAGAATTTTCTAAAGAAATGGCAAAATCTATTTTATTTATTCTATAGTATTCTTCATACATTGATGAGCATTCTGGCACCGAATCGAATATTGATACTATTGAACCATTATCGAAATATTATCCTAGATGTGATTTCTATGAAATATTAATCGCTTTTGTTTTGAAAATATACAACAACCTTCCAAAACCAAAATTGATGCAAGTAAAATTATTTTTTTATTTTTTAGTATAATCAAACCATTAAATCGAATAATGATTATATTGCCGATTTATTGAAAATCTCAGCAACTTTGACTAGAGATGGTTGATTTTATTTAACTTTAAAAATGCTGCCTATTATTTGTATTTTTGGTAAGCTTTTATATTTGTTTTTTAATTCGCTACTATTAGTTATATATAAGCTTTTAAAAAATTATACCATTTTCTTATCAGTTTATCCAGGAAAATGTAGTGATATTTCTACAAACTTCGATTAAAAATAGCTTTAAAAATGCATTTAGCATTTTTTGATTAAAAAATAATGCTATCAGTAAAAATGAATTTTGTAATCAAAAATTTCCTCAATATATCTATTTGATAAAGTTTGCGGATGATGGACAAATGTTGGCCGAAACAGGTTAGAGTTCTAAATTTTTTGAATGGGAGAAACGAAACACATATTTATTGAAAAATGCAAATGGTCCAGTTGTGGAGCCGAATTCAACATAAAAGAAGAATTATTTACTCATGTATTAAGGCTACATACCGAAGAAAAGAAAGTTTGTAAATGGGAAGCTTGCAATTCAAATAATGCTAACCTCACTTCTTTAATCGAACATTTGTCCTTAATCCATCTCAATTTCAACAAATTTTTAATCAAATGTATGTGGAATTCTTGCCAACAAGATCCCTTCCTTAATGCTGAGCTTTTGACGAAGCATCTTAGTGATTTCCATGTGGGATTTAAAAGGCCAGAATATGTTTGCGAATGGAAAGATTGTAATAGAAATAGAAGCGAATTTAGACAAAGACAGAAGATAATGAAACATTTACAAACTCATACAGGATATAGGCCTTATTCTTGCATCTCATGCGATAGAGATTTTCCTGATAGTTATTCGATTAATCAACACATCAGGAGCCATACAGGAGAAAAGCCTTTTAATTGTTCTGTTTGTGACAAAGATTTTTCTAATAGTTATTCCTTATTAATACATAAACGGACGCATACAGGTATAAGTTAATAAAATTGATCAATTTAGGAGAAAAGCCATACAGTTGTGATTTCGAAGGTTGTACGAAAAAATTCGCCGAAAGTAGTAATTATTCTAAACATGTAAACTCCTTATTGATTTATTTTATTAGAAAAGGACTCACACGAAACCTTTTTTATGCAATTTTGAAGGCTGCAGCAAGAAATTTTCTAGACCAACCTTGGTTAAACGACATCTAAAAGCTCATATATATTATTAAATAATCTCTCTATTTTGTTCCAATTGTTTTTATGGAAGTTGTTTTGATAAATTATATGCTCTTTCAACTTGAATGATAATGGAATGTTTATGATCTTTCAAAGATAATTTAATGACAATGGATAACTTTTTTGTTTATCAAATCAAAAGAGAACATATTTTATCCAATCTATCTTTTTCCTTTTCAACCAATGCCTCTCCTTGCGACGTTAACCAATCAATGTTGTTTGAAGTAATATCGTCCATTGAGGCGTGAGCATTGTCTTTAGTGATCGACTGGAAGCGAAAATAATTGATGTCATCACCCAAAATATTGTTAATTTGGAAATCGGTTGAATACATAGAAGCTGAAATAAAACAATTTGGAAAATAAGACGCCTATCTTAAAATGCCCCATCTATTTACAGCATCATGTTTGTTTTTGACTGTTTGATTACTAGTACCTAATGATATCAATAAAATGTTTTCTTTAGCTATCTTCATGTATTTTAATCGTATCAGCCAAAGCACAAAGACCAGGAGAATTGGCTACAAGACCACCATCAACGAAGGATCTATATTTATTTTCCAGTTTTGCATCACAATCATCAAACTTACAAGGCTGGAAGTAAGTCGGAGCGCTACTTGTTGCATCTAAAACATCTAAAAGTTTATAATTGCATTTTTCGTCTTTGATCACAGGCGAGCTTTTAAAGAAATAAGGAATACCTTCCCTAATATCAAACGAAGGAATTAAGATATCAACCAAAGTATCATTTATGATACGATCTTCAACATAGGATTCTATCACTTTTCTCTTGTTTTGAACAAAATAACTTGCTTTAAGTAATCCACCCATAGAAGCCAATTTTCGAAGCAGTCCTCCTTTATGAAAAATCTTATCTCCTTCTTTGAGGTATACATCTGAGCTTCTTTAACGGTATATTTGGCTGTCTTTTCATTTTTTCGGTTAAGTCAAAATAGTACCTAACAAAGCTCTTGTACTAGTCCCGGATATCAAATCGAACATTTCATGTATTATTTTGCCAGACTTTTGTTCCAAATATTGGAGTACGATGGAAGGAATAATACCTCTTCCATCTATGCATAATATTCTAAAATATCTGTTGGGCTTTTCCTTTAATAGCTCTTTTTTCTCATCTATTGATCCTGGTAATGAATTTGTTTCGACTTCTTCTTTCAATAAAGTTTCTTGGGTAGTTTCTTCGACTTTTTGTTGACCAAGAAAAACAGCAACCAGGACTTTTGCAGGATCTTCTTTAATTGTAGTTTCTTCGGCTTTTTGCTGCTTTGTGGAAATAGTAGCAGGTGTGTTTCTGGAATCTTCATTGGTTGTAGTTTCTTCGACCTTTTGGGCTTCAGGTATCACAAGCGGATCGTTTTTAACTTCTTCTATCGTTGTAGTTTCTTGTGTTGTTATATTCTCTGACATTAAATTATTTAGTCACAAAAACAAAAGCTAGTAAATTTAAGTTCGCCCCATTTTACACTTCAGTAAGATTTAAATGTTTGATTTAATTATTTTTTATTTGAAAGAAGGCCATTTTACAATGTAAAATTGGAAAAAATATATTTATTAAAAACAATAAACAAAAATTTTATAGTTGTTTTGTAGGTTAAAATCCGAAACTTTCAAGCTAGGATGCAAAGGATGTCTACCTATACAAATAACCATATGATCTAACTCAGTCTCTAATTCTTTACTTATATCAACCATCAATTCCCATATATACTTGTATTTGTACGTGCTTATAGTAAAACAAGAGTCATCATCTCGACACACTTGTAATTTGATAGAATCTATTGATTGCGTTTGTGATCCATATATTTGGTTATAAATCCAAAACATGTCGGATTTTTTGTCTATAATATCACATTCTGAATCTTCATATTTATTATCAGCTTCTTTATCAGATTGTTCGATGCATACATCTTTGATCAGATCTTGATAATCAATTACTCCAGATTCTGTTTGGAATAATACATCGATATGTGAACTATTGTCCAAATCACATATAATTCTCATGTCTTTTAGCTTATTAAGATTTCTATCGTTTATAAAATCAAATTCGTCGACCATGACATCTATTTTGGCTTCTTTTTCTTTTTTCGTTAAACTTGGATCAAAAACCATTTTTCGGATTAACTTATAAGAAATTATGTTCATTTTATTCTTCGGTCTTCTTCTCGCTTATTTGTATATTTATTCGGTTCATTTTATTGCCATTATTGATTGTATTTATTACATTCATATTTTCGTATAGAGAGCTTATCAAATGATGTAGAAAATGTATATATTACGCCATTTTACGCAAAAAGGTAAGCGAATTTTAATTAATAATAAATATGCAAATTAATATGTAGTGCCAAGATTTATACATAATGTTTTCTATAAATTAAGCTTTATTTTTAAAGCATATTTGTTTAAATTACTATAATGGATAACTTGCAAAAATTCAATAACCGATAAAGAACAACGGGTATTTATCAAATTTGGAGTAATTCTAGGCCACAGTTCGGGAATAATATACAAAGAATTGGTTAAAACGATAGGAGATAAGGCCTATAAATATAATACAGTGAAAAATATGGTTTCTAAGTTTAATAAGGGCCAAAATTGCGTTGAAGACACTAGAGGAGGCTATACAAGTAATCATTTAATAAAAGAAAATACAATTGAGAAAATTAAAGAATATCTTGCTCAAAGTAGAACCTGGTTGTGCTTCGAACTTTCCATGTTAGTAAATTGTAGCAAAGCTACTGTTTATCGGTATTTAACAGAAGATTTACAAATGAAGAAATTATTGAGCAAATGGGTTCCTCATTTTCTCACACAGGAACAAAGAGAACATGGAGTATTAGCATGTAGATATAATTTGGAGCAGTTATCAAAACAAAAAACCCTAATAAACAGAACATTGGCTATAGATGAAACTTGGCTTACTTTATATATGCAACCTCAGCGTGATCAGTCTCGATTTTGGAGAACTAAGGACGAAATCCCACCACAAATTGTAGCACAATCAAACTATCAGAGAAAATTAATGCTTATACTAGCAATGTATTATAATGGTGTTGCATATTGGAAGCTTTGTGCACCTAAAGAGACGGTAACTTCAGAAGTCTATATAGGTTTTATTAATGAAGTTTTACTAAAATGGCTACCTGATAAGAAATTCAAGTATTCTATGGTTTTACAGGATAATGCAAGACCTCATAAATCAAAGCTTGTAATGGATTTTTTTGATGATAAAAAAATCGCACTTGGTATCATCCTCCATATAGTCCAGATATAAGTCCATCTGATTTCAATTGTTTTGGTAAATTAAAGAGGAAGTTAAGAGAAAATGTTTATGACAATTGGGAAGAGTTGTAATTACAACTAGAGACTATTATCCAGGAACTTAATATAAAGGGTCATATGAATAGTATTCAGCAGCTTGCTGAAAGATGGAGCGATATAATAAAATTAGAAGGTTCATATATATAAACTACAAAGTTTCATCTTTTTATATCTCATAATAAATTTTTCATTTGAATTTTTTCCTTTCTCTTTGCGTGAAACGGCGTAATAATTCTATTCTTTTTGAAAAATAAAAACAAATAAATTTAAAGATAATTTTCATTTTAAAGATTTTATGTATAAATAGATTAAATGAAAACAGGTTTAAAAACAGTATAAGGAGTAAGATTAAATATCAAGAGGGAGGTAATCCTAAGCCATATATAAGTACTCCTAAATAATCCACATTCTAACAACTATCCGACTATAGCTTTCAATATTTTATCTATATTTTGATTAAAATACTCTTAATAAAACATTATTTATGATTTTCTTGCTTTCAATTCCTTATAGACTTCACTCACCTTTATCGAATAAGAACAATAGCAAGCCATAAGACCATTATTTTTTTAATAAATTTTAGCCTAGATTCTTTTTCATTTTTTCACATCAATTTAATTCAATCCTATTTATGAAACAGAGAATTAACTGGTAAAATATCAAAACAAATCCAATAAATTTTAAAAACTCTTTTAAATATTTTCTTGTATAAAATTGTATTTATGTTTATAATCCAATTCATTTTTTGCAAAAGTTCTATTTGGAATTATAACCAAGGCTTCAAAAATATTGTCCCATATTTCTGCCGATATCTATGTGTAGCTTATAGTCTTTAGTCATCTTTTCCTTTAGTTTTGAGATTTTGATGACGAAAATTTTTATAGATTTTCGAATTGATTACAGGTGATAAGTTCTATTGATTTACAGTGATACCCCTGTAATACCCTAATATTTATAAAATACATATCTAGATCATGTATTTATCGAAAAATGCGCATTTTATTATGCGAATGATGACATTTCCGTTTTGTCTTATTATTTTCTATCTATACAAGTCTATAAGCCCATTCTTTCGAACTGGGTGAAAAATACGTTATGGAGAAAATATAAGATTATAAGATAATATTGATAATTATTTCGTATAAATTTAATGATTGTCAATCTTTTATAATAAATTTAGTTATAATAGTGTTTTTAGCTTATATATTGAAAATTTAATAGCTCAAACTCCTATGAAAATCATTCTACCTTTATAATATGGCTTATTATTATATGGTTTAATACAAACTATTTTTTGTAAAAATAATGTTATCTTTTTGAATAAGAATGTAAAATTATATTTAATTCAAGATCTCATGATATACTATATTTTTTGTGTATACTTTAAAGCTTCCATCCTTAAGAGTACCCTGCTTTTGAGTATTTATTATCTCTACCTTTACTTTATCTCTTGAAACAGTCCTAGAAAAGGCAACATAAAGCTGATCATGTGAGAAAAAAGGCTTAGGAAGATATATACCAACATTATTAAGAGTTTGACCTTGTGCTTTATTGATTGGCATAGAAAATGCTACTCTAATAGGGAATTGATTTCTTTTAGATAACAAATGGTAAGTCGCTATTAGATGGCCTCAGTATTATTCTAGGAATAAATACTATTTGATCTGTTGACAATCCACTTGAAATTTTTACTAAAATAAGATTAGGTTTTAAATCAACAACTATTAGTCTCGTGCCATTACAAAGTCCTTCTCTAGTGTTTACATTCCTAAGATAATCTATATTTATTAATAAAAAATTTTATATAATGAACATTTAAATCTTCTAATTAAAAATATATAAATCTTAATTAGATTAGTAAAGTTTAATAACTTGTATAGATTCTTAAATTGTATTTCTAAACATAATTATCATTGATGATTATATATAACTTATCTTTTATTATAATCTAATTGTTTAAGATTGATAATTTAAAGGTTTACAAAATATATATAAAAATTAAAAAACTTATTAATATTGTTAGCATTTATTCAATTTATCAAAATCAAGATTTTAAATGCGAAATGAAGATGATTGAATCAAAAACCGTGCAGTCAGGAGAAAATGAATTGCAAGGGTTAAGAAATTTTTCTTTGACGGGAAGAAAAAAATAATCATTCATTAAAATTTTTTGATTGAAATATTATCTGGCTATTATGAACTACTACACTGCAAACAATAGATGAAAAATGAATGGAACATATTTTTGTTTTAATTCTTTAATACTGCTATTCAAAATAGACAAATTCCTCACTAATTCTGCTAGGAAATTAGCCTTTTTTAATTCAATATAACTCTTAGATGTTTGTAGTGTTTCTATTAATGATACACCAGTACTATCATAATATGCATCTATATTATCACCCGAAGTTATCTTAATCGAGCCACCAAGTCGAAGTATGTGAGATAAGGTTCGGCTTAAATTCTTCGACATTCTTTCTAAATTATATCCTCGTATATTTGGATACATAAAATAGCCTTCCATATAATATAAAATCAATTTTTCACATCTATTTAATTTGATTTTACCTGTTTTTGGGTGCTTTTCGGGTTGAGCTCATCATTCTTCCTCCATTTTGTAAAATGCGTTTTTCCAAAAATGATAAATGAGGGATTTTTGCTCGCTCATGAGATCTCTTATAAAACTTCTAAAAATTATTTATATATTTTTTTAAATATCTAATGAACAAAATACAATTTTTGAAGTTTCATTTTACTAATACGCTAAAAAGTAAAATTGAAATTTACCAAAATTACAAAACAGAAGAGATGAAAAACTATGTATGCTAAATCAATAGAAAGATGGGAATAGTTTAATAAGGCTTTAAATCAAATCAAAAGCTGAGTTAACCGGGAATTGGAATTCCGCCTGTTTCTTAGTCAAACACTTATAAACGGTAGAGAAAGTATCCAACTTATGTTCTTGAGTAGTAACATCTTTAGTATCCAAATAAACCTTAATAATTCTCTTACCATTGATTAAATTTCTAGTTCTCTTACCAATGATTTCGGTTGGATAACAAATGTCTTCCAAGATAGCATCGTGGACGGCCTTACAAGTTCTACTGATCGGTCTTTTTTGGCCTACGGGCTTATTTCGAGTTGGTTTGGGTAAGATTCTTCTTTTAGCTACAAAGAATACAAAAGCATCACTAAATCTCTTTTCTAATTCTCTAGTTAATCTATACGAAAAAAGTTAATCGAGGAAAGTTACTTGACTTGAACTTTGTTGTACAAAGTTTTTTGTGGAAATGGGTAGAAAATGACTAATGCTTTCTTGCCTGATCTACATGGGAACTATCAAATAAAATATATTTGAAGGCGTGAGAATTACTTCTTTACAACCGATGATTTGTAATGGTCTAACTTCGTTCTTTAATTCCGCATTTCCATCTTCCAAATCTTTAAAAGCCTTAGCAACAGCTTTTTCAACGGTATTGATTTCTTTCTTCTTATTGATGATCTTTGCTTCTGCTGACATGGTTACTATTTAATTATAAATAAATATCGGTTCTTACGTTTTTCGATGGATGAAAGTTTTATTTTCCAAGTAGTGTTGAGGGAGACCGAGCAGTTAAGTTGGCTGGGCTGTCTAGTGAAGAAAAGAAAAAGATTTCAAAATGGTAAACTAATGGATGTATAAATTATGTAGACCAAGAAAAGAAGAAATGGAGGACGTAGCAAGAAGAACAGAGGGAGCGTTAAGCCAGTAAGATGTATTAATTGCTCTAGATGCGTCCCAAAAGTATCCTATCGTCTTACATTTCTCTAGGATAAAGCAATTAAAAGATTTACCATCAGAAATATGATTGAGCAAGCAGCTCAAAGAGATATGGCTGAAGCTTCTGCTTATGAGAAATATGAAGTCCCTAAACTTTATATCAAAATTCATTATTGTGTTGCTTGTGCTATTCATGCTCATATGGTTCGTGTTCGCTCGAGAATTGGTCGTCGTATCCGTACTCCTCCTTCGAAATTGAAATTCGCGGTAATCGCTTTGTCTTAATTTATGTTTAGGAGAGAAATAAGAAACCAGCAGCGAAATAAATTGAAAATAAAATATTTTCATATTCTTATTATCCTATATAATCTCTGATTTAGAAATTAATCATTTTACCTCTTTCAACTGACAGAAGCTTTTACATCAATTTATGACCATCATTTATAAAAGTTTACACCATGATTGTGCATAAAGGATTGATAAATAAATTTAAATATATTTTTGATTTGATCTGTAGCGATTATTGTCATGCTTCGATCAAAAAGTGGGAGGCTTCTATTATTTGAAGTTTTGTAGGTGAAAGAAAAATCAATTGCAAGTTAAAATCTTTGACAAAGCTTTAATTATAATTTGAGCATGTAGATCCTACTTTATGTCCAAGTTCTTTAGTTTATTGTTTGATTTTTTTTAAATAAGTGACAAGCTTTATTGTTGATTTTTCAACTTATAAAAATTTTGAACTCTAACTCCAAGAATGTTTCTTAAACACATGACACCAAAAAGTCGATGGTAAGACCTCCAAAGTAATATTATCTAGCATTTATTTATGTACTTTCGCGCTTCCTTTATTTAGTATGACTTCTTACGAGCTTTATCAAAGATGTAATTTTCAATTTATAACTCTTTTAGTTGTTAATGGAAGAGAACAGAAGATAGCAGATGCTGATAATCCTATGGTAACATATAGAAGATTTTAATAAAGAAATACAATTTATGGGGAAAATATTTTATTCGGTTTCTAAATTAATAGCTTTACCAAATTTTCCATATAATTCGCCCTTAATTTGTTCCATCTCTTTTTGAAATTTCTTTACCTTATTAGCAATATCCTCATAATCTTGTGTAAGTTTAGCTGATTCTTTATTTAATAACTTAGAAGTTTCTTCAAGATTGAGATAAACGAATGAATCCGAAACTTTATAACTAAAAACCCCTCAAAACAATTGGGATATACGGGAAATACTCATCATCTAAAAGTTCAATTTCCATTAATAAATCATCATAATATTCTTTCTCTGTCTATTAATAATAAGGGTTTGGTGAGATTTAACATTAATGATTTCTAATTTCTGTTTTTGTTCTTCATATTGCAGATTCAAAATACTAAAAGAGTTGATTCTATCCTGATCCAGTAAAGTAACCTCAACATCATTTTCGTGTTCTTTGTCGACCTAAAAGTAAAAGATATCAGGGTGTACGAATTGCAAGTTCATCTGTGTGAATTTCAAAATAGAAAATTTTACTAAATGAAAGCAGAAATAATACAGAAAGCTAAGCCCTTCTTAGTATTCGAAGAATACATGAAGAACAATGTCAGACTAGATAATCGAGAAGCCAAAGATTTCCGACCAACATCGATATTATTAAGTACAAATCTACTCAAATTTTTTAGATACAATTAAAACTTCTGATTGCTCCTCAATAATAAAGATAGGAAATAGTATTTGTACCTGCGGGATCAAGATCGAGCTTAGTGAACCGAAACAAAGTCATCCTAATCAGGGTTTTATAGGTTTATCATGGTTTTGTTTGATTTCTTTAGTTCCAAACGTAGAATTAGGTCCTCTATCTAATTCTGAATATAGATCAGGACCACCAAATGAAATATCTCAATCAATTAGCCAATCAATCAATGAAATATTATTAAAGTAAATCCCTACACCCCACCGATATACAAAATTTTGGGGGTTTGATTAGGGTTGTTAAATTAGAAGATTTATTTGTTGAGAAAGATTTAGTATTAGTGTTATTTATTGATGTACTATTTCTGAACCAAGATGGTAATATTTTTGATCTTTGTTTCTTATCCGTTATATCCGCTCTCAAATCACGTATTTCACGAAAAAATACTAATTTATAAGTAAATACACCAAAGATTAAATACCAAAATGGGATAGCCAAAATAGTATCTAATGAAAGTAAGAGATTTGAAATACCGCTTTTGGTCCCTATAACTTTTGTTGTTTATTCAAAGTATTTGATCTTTTCACGACCTTTGCTTTTTTAGAGATATTGTATTAGCTGATCCGCAATATGATGAAGATCAATTGTTAGATACCAAAATCTCTTTTGTTTTGAATGAAAAGCATGAGCTTTTTTGGTTTAATAAGAGTGGTTCTTTATCAATTTCTTTGAATTTGATTGAAGCTTATTTCTCACTTGCTAAAAAGAGATATCAAGAAGTGGTGCAGATTTATTTAGATGCATCAAAACACATATAATTAAATATGTGTTCTAATCTTTTATTCTTTCCTCTACTTTTTAGCTCTCATTCTATTTATTTCATAAATTCAAGGAATGAAGGATAATGCAATCGAATTGCCGTGATACACTGCCCGTCAAAAGTGATTCAGTGTTTGGGAAATTCGAACTTAAATGGTAATTCGTGAATTAGTAAGACTTCAAGCAAGCCAATACTCATATGGTAGATAGATACTGCCTTTTTCTATAACATTAAAAATATTATAGATAATATTAAATATTGATAGAGATATGATTACTCAAAGTTGAAAGTAGGTGATTCATTGTTTTGACGAATTTTTAAAAAAATGAAAATCAATAGATTGTGTGCCCGCCCTTGGTTTTTCTTTCTGTTCGAGTCTTCTAGGCATTGAACTAACAAGCTTAAGACTTACTTCAGCTGAAACATTGTTCCATATATCTTGAATTCTCTCCCAAAGTTCATCTTTGTCTTTATATGGTGGTCGAATTTTTAGCTCTCTTTTCATATGATCCCATAGATGCTCAATTGGATTAAGGTCAGGAGATTGTGCAAGTCATCTCATTACCTTTATTTGGTGTTTTTTGAACCATTTTTTTATACTTGAAGCGGTATGAGAGGACGCATTGTCATTTTGAAAGACAATTTTAGATTTGTCCAAGCCATACAAGTCAATTGTATACATCAGCTCGTCATCCAGAATAGTCTCATATATCTCAGAATTAACACTGCCATCAATTCTACAAAGATACCCAACACCTGATGAAACCATACATCCCAAACCATAATTGATCCACCATCGAATTTTTTTGATTGAGTAATATTGTGATCTCTGAGTGGTTCCCCGATTTTTCTGAAAGTTCTATCACGTCCATCAGATCCCTCTAAATTTACTTTAGTCTCATCTGACCATATAACCATATCCCAGTCCTTATTTTTACAATTTCTGTGTGTTTTTTCAAACTCTGATCTTGCTCAACGATGAGATTTTTTTAATAGTGGGCATTTCTTTTTGTATCTAGATACGATGTTGCTACGTTTTAATGTGCGCAGTATAGTACTCGAAGAGGTGGATATTCCTGCATAGGTCTTGAGTTCTCGCTGTATTTCTGTAGAGGTGGAGCATTTACCACTTGTTGCTAATCTTCCAATATATTTTTCATCATACTTATCTAAGATATAAGGACGACCTATTATAGGCTCTGGAGTATTTCTTTAAACTCTATTTATTACTCTGGACACTGTTGCTTCTGAAACTCCGACAATTTCAGTTATTTTTCCTGAAGATTTTCCATTTAAAGCAAGTTCGTTAATTCTTGTTTCAATTATGTTCTTCTTGTCATACCAAATAAGCCTTAATACCTTCTACTAAGGATTTGAAATAAAAATGAACAATTTTGCTGTATTTTAGAATGTTCTAGAATGAAAATTTTGTAAATTTGAAAAATTCGTCAAAACACTGAATCACCTACTTTCAACTTTGAGCAATCATAACTCTATCAATATTTAAAATAGATCTATAATATTTGGAATGTTATAGACAAAGGCTGTATCTATCTTCCATATGAGTATTGACTTGCTTGAAGTCTTACTCATTCATGAATTATCATTTAAGTTCGAATTTCCCAAACACTGAATCACTTTTGACGGGCAGTGTATATGCATATGTGAGTGTACATGTAGCATTTGAGGTCTCTAGAGAATACGAACACGCACAGTCGAAAAGGTTTACAGAAATATTGAGATAGTATATAAGGTATACAGTCTTCTAGGTAATACTTCCTATAGCATACAAGTAATTTTGTCATTACATACATTTTAAGCTTCGAATTTCTAGATAAGGTAAAAATTTAAAATATTCGATAAAATGTATAATTGTATCTAATAAATTTTAACTGGTAAATAGGAACTCCTTTAGTTTAGCTCACTGGATATCTTTTATTTTTACCATAACTTTTGATTCTCAATTAAATTCAACCAACAATTTTTCGGGATAAATCAACTTTCAAGCAAGAATGTTATTACTATTGTTAGTGTTTCTAATAAAGTTAGTCTACCACCCCAATAAGAAGGAAGGAAATCAAACTCAAGGTGGTAATTTCCAGTTAAAAGAAATATACGACTTAAATTATGGCCAATTTCGAAGCTTGGAAATCTCAAATATCAAAACTAAAAAAGAAGGATATGGAATAGATTTCAACACATTAGTTAGATTTAAGAACAAAATTAGTGGCGAAGAAAGTAATTTTGAAGAGTTGTTTAAGAATAAAGATGTTCGAAGAACTATATTAAATTTAGCTAAAATGAGTTCTCATGCCTATGAAGAGATACCAAAAGAACCATGGAATGATTTAGATCCTGATTGGCATGTCGTATTAAACCTTTCCTTTATGTTTTTGTAGAATTCTACCTTTGGTTGGGACAAATTTCGAGTTAGAGGTCATGTGTTTGCCAATTCCGATAATTCCTTAATGATAATAGCATATAAAGGAACTACGTTCAGTTTTATGAGAGGAGATAGAATTAGTAAACACGATAAACAAATGGTATTTCCCTTGGGTGCAATTTATTGTAGGATAATTTAATGTTTTCGTGTTGCTGTAGCAATTCTGTTAGGGCTAATAATCGTTTATGCTCTTGTAATTTAGAACCTAAAAAATGCAGCCAATCGTGTATCAAAAAAGCGGTATTAGGTAAGAAAACTTATTATCATGGAGCCAAAGTAATCCCCTTTCACTTAATTGAATCTTTTTTGATCAGATGATTTACGATTTTATTATTGCCAAATATCCTAAATCTCGCATTGTTTTTATCGGTCATTCTCTTGGTGGTTCTTTAGCGTCTCTGATGGGCCTTACTGTGGGATTACCTGCTTATACATTTGAAGCACCAGGCGATTTGATGTATGCAACTAGACTGGGATTATATAAACAAGCCCCATACAAAGATAGAAAACTTCAGCCAGTAATATTACATTTTGGTAATATAGCAGATCCGATTTTTATCGGTAAATGGTACTATTCCCATCCCCTAATCTTTTTGTTTAGTAAAGGTATGTTTTCTTTGTGTAATTTGGCTGGTTATAATATGGATTCTGAATGTCATACTGGGACTATCTGTTCGTTTGATATGGGCTGGTCAAGCTCTATTTTACATCATAGGATTAAAGAAGTTATAACGGGCGTCTTGGAAAATTGGGTTTCATCCTTTTATAATGCACCTATCAAATGTATGGATCAAGAGTCACACCAAGGAAAAGATGGGGTTTGTTCAGATTGTGATGACTGGGGTTATAATTGAACTTTTTATACATTGCTTTTTTGAAATATAACATTTTATAGAAAATCGTGATGTATTTATTTTAAATTCCCTGTATTAATTGAGCGCACAACTTGTCCAATTCTTTTCTTTCTTTTTCGACGAGCAATTTACCATGATTAATCAACCAATCCATATTATCTTTAGTGACATCATCAATCTGAGAATGAATCGCATCCTCAATATCGATCTGAAATCTAAAGTAATTAACTCTATCCTTCAGTGTTTCCTTAATCTCTTTATCAACGACATACATCGAGGCTGATATCAACGAATTTGGGAAATAAGAAGCCCAGCTTAGAGCTCCCCAATCACTAACCTCTTCGTGCGTCTTTACAATATTCTGAATGCCGCATCCCAAGCTAACTAAGATGACATCATCGTTACCTCTCTGCTCATCATAATGTTTCATACTTTCTGTTAGCGCGATCAAAGCCGGTGAATTAGCGACCAAACAACCATCGACAAAACTACGATAACCCAAATGATCTAAAGAATCCATACCATCCACCCTGCAGGGATCGAAATAAGTTGGTGCACTCGATGTGGCGTCTAAAATATCTACCATTTGGTAATTGCTTTTGGCATCTCGTCTCGCTCGGCGCGATTTGAAAAAATAGGGCTTGCCGGCTCGAACATCAAACGTTGGTATAATCATATCTGTCAATGTATCTGTCAAGCGATATTCTTTAGCTATAGTTTTTAGGGCTTTTCGTTTATTTTCAGAACTGAATTTAGAATCCATTAAACCGTTCATAGAGCTCACTTTATGTAAGAGATTAGTTTTGAATATATCAGGCCCTAAATCCAAATATAATTCTGTCGCTTGTTTAGCTGTATATTTCGCCTTTTTCTTCTCTTTCAATACAGGTGTATCAGGTAAAATTATATTGATTCCTTCTGTAATGTCTTCTTTAGGAGCTTGTGCTTTTACTTCATCATTTGGAACTACAAGAAGACCAGCTAACAAAGCACCTGTGCTAGTACCAGCAACTAAGTCGAATAATTCATGTATAGGCTTGCCAGTCTTTTCTTCAATATATTGTAAAACCATGGATGGGATCAAGCCACGAATACCGCCTCCATCAATTGACAAAATACGAAATTTCTTTTTGCGTTCTTTTCTAACATTATCGAAAAAGAACGATTGCGAAGTAGGATCATCGAAATCACCAGATGGACTAAATAATAATTGTTCAATTCGAGTTCCATTAGAAGGCGTGCCTATTATTATTGGCTCATCTGATGAATTATACCCTTTTAATTTGCTATCTGTATTAACACTTCCCTCTTTATTAAAAATTGCACTTTCACTTGATTGAAATCTAGTGCTCTGACTTTCACGTAATGGTGAGGGTCGAGATACCTCGTGCTGAGTTATTGGGATTTCGCTTTCTAGACTCGATTTCTTCTTTCGAAATATATCTTTGATGTGTCCTATCATTTTTTGTTGATTATATTTTTGTTTCTTTATATGATTTTTTACTCTTTGTAGATCACATTCATCAATTTCTTTATTTGGATAGAGACAAAAATGTGAAATAGATTATTTATTTATTTTGATTCATTCATTGTCAATCTCTTTAAGTGATTTTCAGGAGTTTTTAAGCCTTCATAATTCCTTTATGGATTGATTATCACAAATAAGAACGATGAAATGCATCGAACTATAAAAAAGATATACTGTAAATGACCCACTAATTGAAGCCATGGCCAAAATAAATTGCAAGAGTAGAAAATTAAGCAAGTGAAAATTTTCACAATTTCAAAGAACTTCTAAATGGGGAAATTTAGCAGAAAATATACCCAATGAATTGATTATAAAAATAAATGATGACTTGCAATTATTAACAGGTGTTGAAGAATTATCAAAAGAGATAAAGATTTATCAATTAGTCTCGATGGCTCAGTATTTAATGAAAGTGGAGGTTCTGAAATAGAAAAGAATTCTTTATCCAGTATCTATATGGGACAAAAATTTTGAAACATAATTCTATTCTAATTAGTCGAGGAATTTTAGTTTCTTGAATGCATAAAATAGTAAGAATGAAAATAGATTTATGTATTTATCAACTTTACTATCCATAAAATATCTCTTAGTTATATTTCTTGCCATTTTAGTTGCTTCCTCAACCTATTTTCACTATGATCACTAATATTCTGAATTATAACCGAGGCTTCAAAAATTTTGTCCCATATGGCAAAAAAATTTCGAAAGATGTTTCTATTCTTTTTGAAAAATAAAAATTATCTTTAAATTTAGGGAAATTCTACAGACCGCCCCAATTTGTTTATTTCGAAAATTGTATAGGAAAATCATTTTATAAAAAATATAGCAAACTGAAATACAAGAATATGACGCATTAAAAAAATTCATTTTTAGAAAAAGGAGAGCCTTTAAAAATATCAAGAAGTCGAAAAAATAGAAATACTTGAACTTTAGCATGTGTTCTCAAGGTACTTTTAAAAACAGTAGATGCATAATTGAAGAAGCTAGAAAAAGAAAAACATCTACCAAATTAATTAATTGCCCTTTTAGAATCAATTTCAAAGAAGAAGACAATAAAATCAGGATAATGTCAATGGATGGAGTCCATAATCACTCAATTGGTGATACACTTTCACATCCTTTTACAAGAGCACTTAATAATGAAGATAAAACAATGATACCAAAAATGGCAAGCTCCGGAGTAAAACCCTATATTTTTTATAAAATGATTTTTCTATACAATTTTCGAGATAAACAAATTGGGGCGGTCCGTAGAATTTTCCTAAATTTAAAGATAAGTTTTATTTTGTGTATAAATGAAAACAGGTTTAAAAACAGTATAAGGAGTAAGATTAAATAGGTAGTCCTAAGCCATATATAAGTACTCCTAAATAATCCACATTCTAACAACTATCCGACCCTAGATTTCAATGTTTTATGTATATGGGACAAAATTTTTGAAACAATTCTATTCTAATTGGTCAAGGAATTTTAGTTTCTTGAATGAATAAAATAGTAAGAATGAAAATAAATTTATGTATTTATCAACTTTACTATACATAAAATATCTGTTAGTTATATTTCTTGCCATTTTAGTTGCTTCCTCATCCTATTTTCACTGTGATGCATTAATATGAAAGAATTATAACCGAGGCTTCAAAAATTTTGTGCCATATTTTGATTAATAAAACATTATTTATGATTTTTTTGCTTTCAATTCCTTATAGACTTCACTCACCTTTGTCGAATAAGAACAATAGCAAGCCCTTTTTATAAGACCATTATTTTTTTTATAAATTTTGGCCTAGATTCTCTTTCATCTTTTCACATCAATTTAATTTAATCCTATTTATAAGACAGAGAATTAACTGGAGAAATATCAAAACAAATCCAATAAATTAAGAAATAAATATTTTCTTGTATAAAATTGTATTTATGTTTATAATCCAATTCATTTTTTGCAAAAGTTCTATTTGGAATTATAACCAAGACTTCAAAAATATTGTCCCATATGGGACAATATGGCACAAAATTTTTGAAACATGATTCTATTCTAATTAATCGAGGAATTTTAGTTTCTTGAGTGAATAAAATAGTAAGAATGAAAATAAAGTTATGTATTTATCAACTTTACTATCCATAAAATATCTGTTAGTTATAATTCTTGCTATTTTAGTTGCTTCCTCATCCTATTTTCACTATAATGAATTAATATTCTAGAATTAAACCGAGGCTTCAAAAATTTTGTCCCATATTTTTGAAGCCTCGGTTATAATTCTAGAATATTAGTGCATCATAGTGAAAATTGGTTGAGGAAGCAATTAAAATGGCAAGAAATACAGCTAAGAGATATTTTATGGATAGTAAAGTTGATAAATACATAAATTTATTTTCATTCTTACTATTTTATGCATTCAAGAAACTAAAATTCCTCGACCAATTAGANATATGGGATAAAAATTTTGAAGCCTCGGTTATAATTCTAGAATATTAATGCATCACAGTGAAAATAGGTTGAGGAAGCAACTAAAATAGCAAGAAATATAACTAACAGATATTTTATGGATAGTAAATACTTAAATTTATTTTCATTCTTATTATTTTATGCATTCAAGAAACTAAAATTCATCGACTAATTAGAATAGCATTATGTTTCAAAAATTTTGTCCCATATACATAAAATAT
>NIPM01001337.1:4747-22614 GCA_002738285.1 Holacanthella duospinosa | reverse complement strand
TCGTTTAGAAATTTTAAATTAATTTCATTTTTCACAGCTTCACAACTCGTTCTTTAAGTAAAAAATAAAAAAAATAAAAATAAAATACTGTTAGGTATGATCTAGGACAAAACATAAATAAATTCATGTAACCATCATCAAAATCCGGTCAAAGTGGTTATTTATGGACCATAAATATTTGTACCCAAAGACCAAATAGTCTTTAAACTATCGAAACATATGCTTCAAATGTCTAGTACAAATTTGAAAATTACCACTTTTAACAAAGATAAACAAAAAAAAAATGTAAAATTATTGAACTTTCATAACCTCAAAACTATAAATATTGGAATTTACAATTAAAAAAATAATTATGAAAATTACATTTAAAGCTAATCAAATCAGAATCAGAATCCACAAAATTTCTCAAATTTTCTAACCTTCTTCCCAACTAAATGCTACGAAAATAACAAATTTTAGATAAATTACATAATCCGTAGAACAAACCGAATAAGCCATGAACTACGAAGTTCGAAATCCAACCAAAAAGTATAAATAGAGTATAAATTACCAAAAAAAAAAAAAAATCCTAAAATATATACTTTTTTTTTAAATTGGGTAATTTCATATTGTCACAACAAGTTTACATGAACCAATCTTTCTAAAAATTTATAATAAATAATAACTTTTAATTATTCTAAAAATTAGCATTCTTTTTTACCTATTAAGTGCTTCTATTGATTTCATCTTACGATTATTAAAAAAATCATGAATGTTGTCTATACACAACTAACCTATTTAAACTCCCTAAGACATTTTATTTCTATAATCTTCTTTCTTGTCTATCTGGCTTTATCATCTGCCGAAATAAAATATTTAGTAGACTTTCAAACATACGGAGTCCAGTTAGAACACCAAGAGAAAAAGAACCAATCCAAATTGAAAGTATGAATTAATCAAAAATCAAAATAAAATCAAAATTTTATATTATTCAATAATCCTTTTTGTCTTACAGGTTTGGTGTTTTGTGTGTCTTCTCATAATAGGAATAGTAGAAAATCATTTGTCTCCAACACACTTACTATTATGGTTAAATACATTGATTCTACTACCATTTTTCATTGCCAATTGTATTTTAGAACTTAGCAAAAAAATAGTACCAGGATATAGAAGAGACTCTCTTCATTCCGTCAATTTATAGTGGATTCGAAATATTCAGAACTATTCTCAAAATTTGTTTTTTTTGGATTGAAAATACTGAACCAATAATGGATTTGACAATATTTCTTTTTCATCTAATCCGACTTATCATTTCTACTCTCCTGGTTTTTGTTCCATTGTTACTCAACAACACCGTCCCAAATGATGACAACGAGTATTACGAACAAGAAGAAGAAGAAAACAAAGTATTGCCAATTTCAGCTACAATTGCAAAATTTTATCCACTCCGACAATATTTCATTCCAGCATCATTTCTTGGAAAAATTCAACTTGGTCTACTCATTGCCGTAACACTCTCGTCTTCATTATGTTCATTTGTTACGACCATGTACTCTGTCAAAATTGGTTCGTATTTTACTCGAAAGTACCAGAGGTGCGAATGGGCCTAGCCCAGCCCAGCCCACTGGGCTGTGAGCTGAACTGGGCTGGGCTGGGCTGGCTTTGTGAATNTGTACTCTGTCAAAATTGGTTCGTATTTTACTCGAAAGTACCAGAGGTTCGAATGGGCCTAGCCCAGCCCAGCCCACTGGGCTGTGAGCTGAACTGGGCTGGGCTGGGCTGGCTTTGTGAATATTAATTTCTTATGGGCCGGACTGGGCTGGGCTGAATTTGAAATTTTCAATCTCGCGCAGCTGAAAANTGGGCTGGGCTGGGCTGGCTTTGTGAATATTAATTTCTTATGGGCCGGACTGGGCTGGGCTGAATTTGAAATTTTCAATCTCGCGCAGCTGAAAATTTCACCTTGAAAGTGACACTCTCAAGGTGACTCAGCAGAGAATTTCGAAAAATATTTAAAGCAATAAGAAAGTGTCGATGGTTTTTTGTGGGCTGGGCTGAGCTGGATTATGGAAATTTATTTTTTGGTGGACTGGGCTGGGCTGGGCCGAAGGCCCGGTGGGTCAATGGGCCGTGGGCTAAAATAATTGATTTCTTAACGGGCTGGGCTTGGCTGGGCTTTCGAAAAGTCAGCCCGTTTTTTGGTAGACTGGGCTGGGCTGGGTCGAAGGCCCGGTGGGTCAATGGGCCGTGGGCTAAAATAATTGATTTCTTAAGCTGAAACTAGAGTTGCCTTTCCCCCATCGTGCTTCGAGGAAAGTGCGGTGTGGTTAAAAACATTCAGTACCTATTTGAATGCAGTTGCCTTGGGAAAAACTGATTGTGTCATTGAAATTTTTTAACCACACCGCACTTTCCTCGAAGCATGGTCGGGGAAAGGCAACTATAGATCCAGCTTTAACGGGCTGGGCTGGGCTGGGCTTTCGAAAAGTCAGCCCACTCGCACCTAATGAAAATTACTTGAAAATCTGTACACAAAAAAAAAACTAAACTAAACTACTCTCGAACCAAATAGCATTGAGCCCCTCAAAGTTCTCGCCGCGAGATTTTTTGTTTTTTCTTTCGAGATGTGCGCGTCTTCTCATTTAAACTTTTAGGTGGTGAAGTTAAAGTTTAATTCTTAATTCAGATAAGTCTTATTTTTTATTTACATTTACCTTGCCACCAAAAATTCAAAAAGACATAGTGTTAAAGGTAAAACCATTTCTAATTAAATTGAAGGAGAGTGTACAAGGAGTTGGGCGGGAGACATCTGATAGCAAGAAATTTCTAGAAAAAATTGGAATTAAAAATGTGATTCAGGCAACTGCTATAGCATGTCAACGTATCAAAGGTGTTACTTGCGCCACATTAAAGACTTCAGAGACACAAGGTAAAAAATTTTTGATGTAATGAAAATCAAAAATGAAAGAAATGTANACAATAATTCTCTCTGCAATTATCGACTATTATATATTGAGAAGACGAGATAAAGAATTTCAGAAAATTAACACTACTCAGATTGATGTTATACAAAAACGTGCAGAAACATTTGAAAATTATGAAACAATGAAATATTTTACAAATGAAGAATATGAAGAGGAACTCTATATTACAGCCCACTTTGAGAATCATGAAATGGATAGTCAAATATTTCTTTTTGAAAATGTTTTCTCTATTTTTCGTGGTTTATTACAAAATACAGCTGAAATGATTCTGATTATGTTTGTTGTCAAGAGTATTGTAAATGACGAAGGACTCATGGCAGAAGACTATGTGTACTTAGGAGGAGTTTTTTCAACAATCTTTAGTCCATTACAACTTTTATGTCTCTTTTTATGAGTAAGATTTCTTAAAATTATCCTAATTTCTCAGAATTAATTTCATTCTTATCAAATTCTAAATTAAATATTTTAATAATTCTCATTAGTGTCCCGCATGGCTCAGCTTTTGGCGTGAGTCAGAGACACTGGCTCAATGAGCCATGGCTCACTCGAGCGGTGAGCCAGCTCATTGGCCATGGCTCTGGCTCCGTACTTTTTTTGAGCTGACTCATGAGCCATGACTCATGGTTCAACATAAAAAAAAAATTTTTTTTCCGTTAATATGCGCATTTCCCTAAAAATGAGAATGACCTAGTGAAAATAAGCCAACACAAATCATAATTATGAACTAGCTAAAGGCAAATTAACTTTCAGTGACCAAAAATTCCGAAAATTAACAAAAAAAAAAAGTGATGATTTGGAAGAAAAAAAAATTGAAAAATTAGGAGAAAAGTTGAAGAATTTAGGCTAAAAGTTGAGCCATCGCTCACAAATTTCGTTTGAGCTGGCTCATGAGCCATGGCTCTGGCTCAAAATTACTACATGAGCCAGAGCCATGCACTGGCTCTGGCTCAGAAATTTTTGTTATCCAGCTCGAGCCAGAGCCATTGAGACAGAGCCATGCGGAACACTAATTCTCATACAATTTTTCTCTATTATAAAAAAAGAATGAACCAATGAAATATTTTTTTATTTTCATATCTAGGTCACTTCAAATCGATCCACAGAAAGTTGAAAAAATTTGCAACATTTTGACACTAGTCCCAGAAATTACAGACGAGCCAAATGCACCTCCTCTTGAAATTGATCACTCAACTTCTTCAATAGAGTTTAGAAATGTTTCTTTTTCTTATATTCCTCAATGTGAAATTATCAAGAATATAAATCTATCAATTCCTGGCTGGAAGTACGATTGCTTTAGTAAGTTTAAATTACTCAAACGCTTTCTCAAAAAAATTCTTTTGACACTCAATTTTTTTTTTGAATTTTTAGGTCAGAGAATCAGGATCTGGGAAATCAACATTGACAAAACATCTTTTCCGATTCTATGACCCAACTTCAGGAGAAATTTTGATTAATTCTCAAAATATTCGAAAAATACAATGCAAAACATTAAGACAGGCTATTGGAGTTGTCCCACAAGAAGTTGTACTTTTTCGTGATACTATTGGGTAAAAAGTAAAACGTAAAATTACCATAGATTTACCTATGGGTTTATATCTACCGATAATAACAATAATAACAATAAACAATATTTCATACCAAAAAATTTTGATTTTTTTTTCAGAAACAACATTAAGTATAGAAATGTTTATGATACAACTGATGAAGACATTGTTGAAGCAGCCAAAACTGCTTGTCTCCATGATCATATTGATAGTTTGCCGGATAAGTATGAAACAAAGGTTGTTTTAAAAACCAAAATTTTAAAACCAAAATTTGAAAACCAAAATTTGAAAACCAAAATTTGAAAAGCAAAATTTGAAAAGCAAAATTTGTAAAACAAAATTTGCAAAAGCAGTAGGCCAAATACTGCCTATAAAATTAACTTTTTATATTTATATTTCTAATCAGGTTGGAAGTCGTGGCTTGAAATTGAGCAGTGGTGAAAAACAACGAGTTGCAATTGCTAGAACAGTGCTCAAAAATCCACAAATTTTAATATTAGATGAAACAACATCTTCTCTAGATACAGATACTGAAAAAAATATTCAAAAATCTCTTGAAAAATTATATCAAAATCGAACTACTATTGTTATCGCACATCGACTCTACAATTGTCAGTGTCTACAAAATTTTTGTATTTTCTCATGGTGAAATTAAAGAAGAAGGAACGTAAGTAATAATAGAAAAATTTGAATTTAACAGAATAAATTTTAAACTATTTTTTTTACAACTTATAGACACTCTGAACTCTTAGCCAAAAGAGGAACTTATTCAAAGATGTGGATACAACAATTTCATACAATGACATAACCTATCCAAATCCAAGTAATACACCTACAATACTCACAAGACACAACACTAAAGATAAGGATCCATAAAATCAACATATAATGAAACAAAAAGAAGATTATNCAATACTCACAAGACACAACACTAAAGATAAGGATCCATAAAATCAACATATAATGAAACAAAAAGAAGATTATTAAAAATTGTACAAGTATTAGATAATAATAATAACATCATCTCATTGTAATTACATTATTCTTAATTTTCACTAAATATCAGTATTCTTAACTCAAACTTCATACCGTATTGAGACTAATTTCAAAATCTTAATATAACTTCAACAAACAATTATTAAAACAAGAAATTCACCTTGAATTTTGAGTATTTTTCTAACTCAATCCTTCTGTATTTTCATTATTATTGAAAATATCAAAGAAACTGTAATAAAATTCAAAACAGAAGTCCTACTGACATCATCAACAAAAGAATAATATAATAGAACAGGAAATGAAGATAAGACAAAGATAAATATATTACTAATTTTGTCATCTTCAAACAGTTCCACTCTTTTGAGGCAAGATCTCAATTATTATTACATAACACTAATGGATAAACTAAAGGAAGGAGTTGACAGGTACTTTCTCCAAAAAAATGTTAAACACTACTAACACTTTGGCATAGCTTCAAAAACCAAAAAAAAAAAAAACTAAACCCACAAAATTCTAACAGAATTCACTAGAGTGAAAGTCTCCTATAGTTTTATACTGATCTCATTTTTATAAATTTCAATCCTAACAATAATTGTGCAGTGAATGATTTTTACCAAGTAACAAATGTCAAAATATTCAGTAAAAGCATATTATTTCAACTTTCATCATTTGATAGGCTCAAAAAAAAAAAATTAATCAAAGAATTCTTTTTCTTATTACCCCAAAGATATTTATTTTTTTTTTCAAATTTCCACATTCTGTTAGGTATAATCCAAAATAATATTATTAGTTGAGTTCTACCTCAAACATCTACAACGACATCTTGTTTCAGATAAAAACTATTTTCAAATTCAATTTTCATGAAACTTCTCTTTTCTCTCTCTCTCTTTCTCTCAAACTTCTCTTTTTACACCGTCAGATCGGATCTATTCGATCTTTCAGTTTCAGTATCAAAAATTTGGTGGAAATTCTTAAATTTAAAGAATAATTGCTAAAGAAACAAAAAGAAAAAATTGGCATAAAATGTTAGTTTTTAAAACTCTATGGTGGTGGTGGCTTCATTTTCAGAAGACAATACATCAACAACACACTGGCAACCTCAATACCCAATCAATAATTAATTAGTCCCAGAAATATTGTCTCTTCTGCGCTGGCGCTGTCGCTGGTGCTGTCTCAACCATCGCTGGTATGTCACCAGCATCATCACCTCCGGTGAAATCACTCTTACGACCTACCACAAGTTATCCTATTATTTCAAAATTAAAAAACAAAACAACTGGAAAAGATCCTACGGAAATCAAATTTGATCTTGAGAAGAGAATACATATTTCTGATTCCAACCTTCACAATAATATCAATGATCTACCAAAAGTGGATCCTACAGCTGATAAACCTCTACCAATTTCTATGACCTCCCCTGATCTTGAAAATGTCATTTTTCAACATTTAGGAAGTGTATCTAGTAATGCCTCAGGCTCAACAGGAACAATTAGTTCCACCGAATCGATTGTCGTTATTCAAAATACATATCCAAAACCTAAAAACTTACGCTTCCACTATCACTACAAAGATGGAACAAGAAGTAAATAATTATTTCCAATTTTTATTCCAATTATTCAAAAAAAAATTTTGATTTAAAATTCTCTTGTTTTGAATTTACAGGTGATATCAAAGATCCAACAGATTCAAATTGTTCAACTGTTTATTCTTGTGATACTCTTCGAAATTTTAGAATCCAAGATATTGCCTCATACAAACGTGAACTCCGACTTCAGGTAAAAAAAAATAGAATCATTCGAGCTATTGAATTTGAAAAATACGCACAGCGTTTGAATCGAAGACACGCTCGAAGATTGGTTCTTTTAAAAGAACGACAAAAAAGAAAACGACAAGAAAAAATTAAAGAAATTCTTCATAAATGTGAGACTGTTGAACCGATTACAAATTTACCTCTCCATACTACTTCAGTAATCCAATTTTCTCAAAGTCAAAATGATCTTGGTAGAAATTTCACAGTAGCTAAAATTATCCAAGCACTAAGAGGAATCAGTTCAGATGAAGTTTCACGTGTTACAAGAGCCACAATGTTCATGGGTTAGTTATTAAAAAATTACATAATATTCAGATACAACATAAAAACTATTGATTTTTTAGGACCAATTCTACAAGGTATTCCACCAGAACTCCGAATGCTTATTGAAGTAGATGAAATTTTCCTTAGACATCGACACTGTTCTTGGGGTAAAAAATGTAAGTTTCTAATCCTATCCAAAAATCCTAACCAATTTACAACTACAAATGTAAATATAATGTCTCAATCTATAGTTTTTCAAAATGAAGAGAATATTTATCAAATATTGAATAAACGAGGACATAAATTGATGCATATTTATGAAGATTTTAAATCCAAAAAAAGATTCGGATTCGGAAGTAGAGAAATGATTGAATATTCTTGTTTCAATGAAAATGATGAAGAAGTAATGAGAATTTTAGCTAAAACACATGGATTTTTTATACCTAAAATCGTAATTAAACTAAACTACTGTAGTATAGTAAATTCAATCAATCAATCAATTATTTCAAATTCAATCATTCTAAAAACACAAAGATTATTTTCAAATTTTAGAAAATGAAGATCTACTCTCCACCTGAAGAGTTAATTGGTTCAGTTGAAGAGATACGTCGATTGAATAGACCAAGGACTCTAATTAAAAACTCTACTGGTAAAATCATTGGTTATATTTCTAGAAAAACAATTAGAAATTCTGCTGGACGTTATTGTTGGAATACTAAAACAATTTTTGCTGTAAGTTATTACATAACCCAAAAACAATTAAAAATTCCAATTTTGAAAAAATAAAAAAAAAACCTTAAAATTTGTATTTTGAATTCAGGTGAAAGCCCGTGATGGGACTCCACATGGTACAATTCGTGGTGATTGGATAGATTTACAACCAAAACTCCATTCTAAATATCCACATTATGGAATCAAATTGTTGAAGGACTTGAATGTCATTTCTAAGGCATTATATTTAGTTGCTTCATTATTCGTTGTACGTTAAAAACATTCAAAATATCAAAATTATGTAGAAAAACGCTCAAAATCTAAATTCCAATTTTACAATCCATTTTGACCTATGCTCAACTAAACTTTGAAAACTTTGATAACTTGGGAAAAAAAAATAAGTTTCTTCCATCTTATCTAAAGTTATTACAACAAATTTTGAAATTAACAAAAAATAATTCCAATTCTTTTTTTTCAGTATTTTCGATTCTTCAATGGGAAACTTCCTAGACGAGAAATACCATGGAGACCAAATATTGACGAAGAAATCCTAATCGACGACTTAAACCCGTTGAATATTACAAGTAAAACTAATGTTCTGGATACAGACAGTAGAGCATTAGTAAACCTATCCTTCATAAAATCCTACCAAAATCAGTTCCAATCGAAACTCAATGAAAAAAATTCAGGAATAACATAAATCTTTCTTAAATGAAATTCAAAAGTTCTAATAAATTCAAAAATTTTCAATTTTATACTAAATACGTCATTCTCAAAATTTTATTTTTAAAAATAAGTGTATCAATTACTATATTATAAGTTTCAAAAACTCTAACCATTATTTTTGAAACCACTGGAAGTTACTTTTGAACCAATACTCACTCTTTGCTGGAAAAAGCGTGGTGACATAAATTGTCAATTGAACTCCAAAAACAAATTATCTTTTTTGGTGATATTGTTTACGGTTACAGAAAGATTATGGGAAAGTAAAGTGGAGAATTTTTTTTAATCAAGTCTCTGCAACAACTAGAAGAAAAGTTACGATTTTTTGAAAAAAAAAAAAAAGTTTTAAATATTAGTAAGTTAGTATAGTCTAAGTAGTCGTCGGATATAAGATCAAATGTTGATCTTAAAATTTTTCAATTTATAACCAAAATGCATTACGCTTGTTCCAAATTTCATTTTCCAAATTTCATTTTCAAAATTTCATTTTCAAAATTTCATTTTCAAAATTTCATTTTCCAAATTTCATTTTCAAAATTTCATTTTCAAAATTTCATTTTCAAAATTTCATTTTCCAAATTTCATTTTCAAAATTTCATTTTCAAAATTTCATTTTCCAAATTTCATTTTCAAAATTTCAAGTATAAGAATAAAAAAAAAATCCAATTTTCTGAAAAATGAATTTCAATTACATGTTACTTGAGATTAAGACTACTAAACAAACCTTTCAATAATTGAAAACAATAATTATTGTTTTCTAAACTCAAAAACATAAGGCAATCCCAATAAAATTTTAAAATTTACCTAAATAATTACAACACAATTAATTAAAAAGATCATTTTGTACCATAACAATATAATCATTATTAAAGACAAATTAAGAATCTCACACAAGATATGACTACGGCGAACTTTTACCATTTTTTGCAGACGACACAAAAATCCAAAATTAACCAACATCAATGTTTTTGTTTACTTCCACAGTTTTACAAAACAAGTAGAAGAAGATTCATAGCCAAATTTTCACAAATCATCCTAATCTTCTTTGTTTTGAACTAAAATAGACTACCGTGAAATTTCCTACAACTATTGCCAAAATTCCGTCAAAACAAAATTTCTTCAACCTCTCATCTCAACCACATTGCCATAAAAATCAACAATTCTGTTTATAGTCCGAAAACTACGTGATACTTTTTACCAGCCGTAGTATATAAGTCTCTTGGGTACATCCATTAGAAACAATTTTCATTTTCAACTCAATATTTATAAAAATTTAAACTTTACTTTTATTTCAGAGACGCTAATCCCACAAAAGTGCAAAATTGTTTCTTATAAATTTATAAATTAATAAATTAACCATTAAAATCTAAAAACAACAACCACATAATCAAAAATGGTAAAATAAAGAGTTAATAATTTTTCCAAAATTAATAAAATCATGATTTTCAAAAAACTACTTAATAACTTTTTTTTTTTATCTTTAGAATCGCCGTTCTTCTTCTGAGAAACAAAACCGTAAGAAAAACTAAAACTACTATTAAATTATGATCAGTAGGTTAGAAATATTAATTTTTAAATTTAAAAAAAAAATCATTTTCTCATGTTTTCTACAGTGATGAGAAGTACTTTTCGTCGTAACTCTTCAACTGACCATGGACGGGATGTAATTGATCGGAAACACATGATGACAATTTTTGATCGTATTGGTCAGAGAATTGATGAAGAGCAACTAAACAAGTACATGGAGAAAATTGATCGCGATAGTAAGTTCAAATAAACTTTACTTACACAAAAAAAAAATTCAAATTGTTTTTAAAAATAATTATATTTTAATAATTACTTTAGATTCAGGCGTATTGGATTTCAATGGATTCACAAAAGTCTGTAAAAAATTTCTCACAGATGCTGCTGCATTGGAAAAATTTAGAGGAGATGAATTTGCATTCAAACATTTGATCAATTTAGATGATTTCGCAAGTCCATGATTCCCACCAAAAGGAAAACTGCAACAATTATTTTTTCAAGTATTTTTAAAATAAGATTTATCTTTTTTAGTATTTAACATCAAAAGTCTATAATAACTGCTAACTTACAGTCGAGTAGTAAAATAGACCTAAAAATTCATTTTAAATTTATTAGCATTAAGCTTGTGTAAATTTAAAAAATCTCCTAATAAAATATGGTTTTTTGCTTGTAATTTTCCAAAAGTTTCAACTTTATTCCACTTGACAAAACTACTAATAAGACAAAAAAAAAAAATTTTTTGTTTAATGAATAAACACTCCAATTAAATTAAAATGAGTTTTAACAAAGTGAAATTGAGTATAGCGATAGTTTTAAACCTTTCTTTAAAAAGTTTCTTTTTAGTAACATTTTCTTCGTTCTTTAGTAAAGATTGACATCTCTTGATATAATATTCAAATGTTTTAAGAAAGTTTATAAAAAATATTCATTTTAACATTTAGAAATAAAATTTTCACTCTGTGATAACATCATCTTTGCATTGAGAAATCAATAAAATTGACCTGTTGTTAATCTTTAGTGGTGAAAATTGAATAAACCACAGAATCGAAGTGTGAATTTTATAAAGGGAATTCAAACGAGAGGAAAATTTTTGCACACCTTTGAATATTTTCGATTCTTTAGTCTAAAAATTTTAAATTTTAAATTCTAAAATTCGTTTTTCTTCGTCAAAGAGTATATCTCTAATCTAAAACTCATCAGTTTATTATTATTTTAGCAAATTATAATGATCGAAAACTGCAAAAAAAAATACAATCTGTCCGAATCAATTCATCTAAATTAACCATCATCCTTTGGTTAATTCAAACACAAAAATTTAATAAAAAAAAAAAAATTGCTTTTGAAATATCATTTACAAATTAATTATATAGAAAGTCTAAAAATTTAAGAAATACCCAATGGAGGTATCAAAACTCTTAAAAATTCACTTATGATCTTAAGAAGCTTATGTGATGACTGCATACTACAACAACAAAAAAAAAAGAAAAGAAAAGAGAAACAGAGTCATCTAAGGTTATCCAAAGTTATTGGATGATCAAAAATTGGCAAAAACAAATAACAAACTTGAATACTTATCGCTAACCAAATTTTTTCTTTCTGTTGATCAAAAATCTTTGCCAAACATCAAAGCCAACAGTAACTACGTTGAAGACAAAATTATTTTAAGAAATGTCTGAGCTGGACGCAAACGATGAAAAAGAAAAGAAAAGTAAACAACTTTATTATGAGTTCAAATTATTTCTCTTGTTTTCTCAATGTCAAATTTTTATTTCGAAAACGCAAATAACTAACGAGAAATTTTAGAGGTCATCTGTAAAATTCTTTTTTTGTATAAAAGTAATTGATTTTTCCAAATTAACTACAGAAGCAATCGGAAGAAGCCCCAAAGTATACAATAAAACACAACAACAAACTAAACTTAAAAAAAAAAAAAGTAAAAAAAACTCAATCGAAACAAGCATCACAACAATGGTAAGTGATCCGAAAATTCTTATTGTTAGTTTCATTTACATTTAATCCAAAATACTTCTATTAACTTACAATTTCTTTTATTTTAGACTGAAGCTTATGAAAAAGGAAATCGTAAGTCAAAATTCTCATTCTTTAAATTTTCTCATCTTTTAAATTTCATGAAATTATGAAACTGTATAATCACAAACTAAAATTTTAAAATCAAATTGCACAAATAACAAACAGTTTTCGATAAAAACTTAACAATTGTGAAAAATTTAAAAAAAATTTTGTCTAATTTGTCTACAGTGACGCGAAATGCATTTCGCCGAAATTCATCAGTTGATCAAGGAAAACAATTCGTTTCGCGAACAATGATGCCAAGCATCTTCAATTCAATGGGACAAAAAGTCGATGAAAACGAACTCAACAAATTCATCGATGCATTGGATCATGACCGTGAGGAATAATTTTTTTAATCTCGAAACAAAGTTTCTTAATTTTTTATAATAGCTTTGATTAAAAAAAAATTTGTTTGTTTTTCAACTTTTAGACTCTGGAAACTTGAATTTTGATAGTTACATGAGAGTTTGTGACAAATTTTTGAAAAATCCAGCAGCAATATCAAAATTTAAAGGAGATGAATTTGCTTTCAAGAATGTCATCAACCTTACAGATTTTGACTAAAAGTATTCAACCTGTACCTGATGTCTCTTATTTATTTTCTACACAAAAAAAAAACTATAACTTTTAATTTTATAAACTTCAATCTATGCATTCGCATACCTAAAGAAGTTTTAATAATAAATATTTATGAACTTATAATAATAAATAAATAAATAAATAAATATATCGTAATCTTAAATAAACTTTAAATAATTTAAAAAAAAAACGCTGTAGTTGTAATCAAAGCACTCCTTTGTTATTCCCGTCAATCGTTTACTTTCATCACTATTCATTATACTTTCATCGAAATAACTAAAAATACATTTCTTATTATTCTTTTTCAAATACCGGTTTTAGATTCGAGACCTAACCATCATGCAGTGTAAATAACAAAACAAAAAAAAATATCTAATTTGGCTCTTTGACAATACTTTCAAAGAGTATCTCTTCCGCTCACGTAGATAGAATCCGAATCCACTCTAATCTGTTTACTAAATGAATTATATTTTTTCTCAAAGCAACTATATCAACTACAGATTTTAAGTGACATAAGAAGTGATTCAATTGAAATTTTTTTCAAATCATTGATTTACAATCATTAGTAAGCCCTACAACATGGAGTAACAAAAGATTAAAAAATTACAGCTTTTGTGTCACCATAGTTTTGAATCTCTACGTTACTATGCACATCGCCAAATCCCAAAACAAATAGATAGAAATAGAGTACAATACAAATGTGATAGGATATATTTGGTATATAATCTATATTGACATTATCAGTTCAGACAAAACGACCTATCTTATGCCAAAAAATTCATATCATTAGACAAATGGTTACTCCGAAAAAGTTAAAACATTTACATTTACATTATAAAAATTTCTTCTAAAGCTATGCCAATTTTAAATAGACCTTATCACACCATACATTGACATTTCGGTTCAGAATCATCAGAATCAGATTCATTCTAAAATGAATCATAATGTCCCATAATGTCATAATTAATTTAAAACAATAATTCTTGTACTTTAAATCATTCATAAACATATCATACAGTACCAGTTCAAAATTTTATTTTTTATTTTTACTTTTTAGTTTAATTTTTAAACAAAACTTTTACAAAAATTTTTAAACACAAAATTTTAAATTAAGAATTTCTATAAAATTTTTTTTTCAAATTACTAAAGTTTTTTTTTTTAATTTTGCAATAATTTCTCTAGTTTCAATATAAAGAAGACAAAATTCTGAATAATTGATACATAAGCAATTAGCCATGTATCTACGACATTATGAAGCAACATTCAACTAAAACTACATCTCAACCTCCTGACAAATGTCCCATGATAAATATAACTTAAATTTTCATAAGGCTGGGAGTAATGACAGATATTAATTTACCACTTCATTTAAATGTCTAATTTTCACATGAAATCTAAAAGTGTTTGACTTTATAGAAGACCCTATTTTCTTAAGAAACCCGGTAGTCTTGATGAAAGTGCGTCACGCATATGTCTAATCTTAGTAAAAACCGGAAGAGTTATCTGGAATTGTAAGTTGAATAGACTATGACAACTTACAAATTTCATATGGAAGTATAAAAAAAATAAATAAAAATAAAATAAAAAACATATTCTTTTACCAGTACAAATAAGAACCAATGATATTTCCGGAAATAGGACCTAACTGGAGCTATGAACCCCATAAAACGAACATAAAATGTTACTCACCCATATCAAAAAGAAGACGATGATACAAATACTGCCATTGGAGATTCAGTATATAAGACCTTCAGAAAACTACTTGAGACACAAGTCACAACGTTCTTAAAGTTCTACAAGTTAGATTTCAACACAAGGAACAACTCTGCAAGAAATTCGTATACTTTCACTAAAATTTGGAAATATGGTATGTAATCACTTAATAAGAAATACCGATTTACCTCTACATTGTGCAATACGTTACACTAAAATAAAAAGAAAGAATTTTATTTGGCGTCTTGGTATTACAAAAAAAAAATTAAACAAAAATTATTTGTAATTTCAATTATGGTTTTTATACTTATTAAATAAATTATTGATCAGATTTGAATATTCAAATCTGATCAATAATTTATATAATAAATATAGTAATTTGAATATTCAAATCATCAAATTTGAATATTCAAATTTGAATATTCAAATCATCAAATTTGAATATTAAAATCGTCAAATTTGAATATTCAAATCATCAAATTTGAATATTAAAATCCTCAAATTTGAATATTAAAATCATCAAATTTGAATATTCAAATCATCAAATTTGAATACTCAAATCATCAAATTTGAAAAAAAAAAAAAAAAAAAAAATTTTTTGTTTCATTAAAAAAAGTTGTTGTTTTTTTATAATTTTTACTACTCTACTTCAACAAAAATTAATTTCATGTTTTCAAAATTTAAATAATAAACTCTAGTAATAAAAACTGTAAAAAACTGTAAAAACTTTCATCAATCGACAAAACACCGAAAATTGACACAACGTTACCTGCATTCAATTTAAGATCAGCTTTTCCTTACACCATTTACTTTCTAGCAATTTCTAAGTTTGAATCATACAATTACTACATTAATCATTTCTGTTTTAGGCAACAGAGGCTAATAAACAAAATCGTGAGTTACTTAAACAATTCTTCTTTAATGAAAAGAAGACAATAATTATTTTTGTAATATTATAATCTGATTAGTAATTCAAACAATTTTTCGTCGTGATTCTCTCACTGATCATGGTATAGATGTTATAGAATCATGGAGAATTCCTGGGATTTTTGGTCAAATGGGACAATATTTTCTACAGAAAGACTTGGACGCTGCTCTTAAAAATTTAGATCCAAATGGTTAGTCAAATTTTAAAGAAAAATTTTATTTCTATCATATTTCTTCAATTTTCTCATATATTTAAAAAAAAAATTCCAGGATCTGGTAAATTGACACAAGAAGCATACAATCAACTCTGTGGAGAATTTGTAACAGATCCAGCTGCATCTGTTAAATTCCAAGGAGATGAATTCAGTTTCAAGCATCTCATCAACCTCAATGATTTTGCAAGACCATAAGACAACGTGATCATTGATAAAACTATCCACAAAAAAAAATTCATTTCTTTAAAAAAAAATAAAAAAAATTTCTTCAAAAATAAAATTCAAAAAAAAAAATTCTTTAAAAAAAAATTTGTTTTCATAGTTACAATCTCATAAAATCCTGGTTGATCAATATTTTTCCTAGTTATCAATATAAATCAACAACATCAAGAGTATAAACATGCTCAATTTTAAAAATTCATCAAAATTCAAAAATTTCTTAAAAAAAAAAACCTAACCAAACCCTGACTACCATAATAAAAACAACAACAATGGTATCGTCATGTAACAGGATTTTCAATAATAATTATTCAAAATATAAAATTAAAAATTTCATACCACCGTCACCTGTACAAAACCTTCATTTTATTTCCAACTAAACTAATACTATAATCCTAATAGTTTGAAACAAAAAAAAATCGTATATCATTTCTATCAATAATCAGTTGAGTTTTTGCAGTTGAGTTTTACAATGAATGTTTTTTAAGCTACAACTTGCAAATTGCAATACAACCCTAAATAAAAATCTCCAGGGGCTCATCAAAAAATAACCCAGCTACTTCCTGACAATTTGCCAATTACCAGTTACTTATTTTCAAATATGAACACAAACTGTGATATAAATCAAAGGTAAAATATTAAACTGAAAATATTATTGAATTATATGGATTATAAGAAAACAAACTCAGACATAACTCAAAAAAAAATATTTAAGTAGATAGAACCGAAAAGTATTGTTGAATTCTTCGATTAAGTATTATTGTTACTTAATTAATTAAAAACTGAGCAGAAGTATATCATTTTGCTCAGTTTTTCAAATTTCAAGACAACAGTCAAGCAAATTCATTAATGGAAAAATTTGTGCCCAATTTTTATTATTAGTGACAGAAATTAATAATAATTCTTTTTAGATATGTCAGTGNAAAACTGTAAAAACTTTCATCAATCGACAAAACACCGAAAATTGACACAACGTTACCTGCATTCAATTTAAGATCAGCTTTTCCTTACACCATTTACTTTCTAGCAATTTCTAAGTTTGAATCATACAATTACTACATTAATCATTTCTGTTTTAGGCAACAGAGGCTAATAAACAAAATCGTGAGTTACTTAAACAATTCTTCTTTAATGAAAAGAAGACAATAATTATTTTTGTAATATTATAATCTGATTAGTAATTCAAACAATTTTTCGTCGTGATTCTCTCACTGATCATGGTATAGATGTTATAGAATCATGGAGAATTCCTGGGATTTTTGGTCAAATGGGACAATATTTTCTACAGAAAGACTTGGACGCTGCTCTTAAAAATTTAGATCCAAATGGTTAGTCAAATTTTAAAGAAAAATTTTATTTCTATCATATTTCTTCAACTTTCTCATATATTTAAAAAAAAAATTCCAGGATCTGGTAAATTGACACAAGAAGCATACAATCAACTCTGTGGAGAATTTGTAACAGATCCAGCTGCATCTGTTAAATTCCAAGGAGATGAATTCAGTTTCAAGCATCTCATCAACCTCAATGATTTTGCAAGACCATAAGACAACGTGATCATTGATAAAACTATCCACAAAAAAAAATTCATTTCTTTAAAAAAAAA
>NIPM01001336.1:0-21278 GCA_002738285.1 Holacanthella duospinosa | reverse complement strand
ATAGATGAAAATTACCTTTTTTTTAACTAAAGATCTATAAAAATTGCTTTTATTCTTTTTGCAACGGTCTTGTGTTGTTATATCGTTTAGTATTATTCGGAATGCTTATAAAGCTAAAATGTAAATGCTGTTTTCAAGTTTAAATAAAAAGTTCAGAAGTTTAAAATAAATATTTAAACTTCTGAACTATGCTATTAATAACCAGGGTTTTGTATAAGGTTAGGGTTAGCCTGTAATGCCTCTGATGGTATTGGAAATAATTGATAATTTGCAGGAATAGCAGTTCCTTCCGGTGCACCACCTTTCCAAGGCCATAGGTAAGTACTGCCGATGAATTTACCAAATCGAATTAAATCCTGACGCCTGTGTCCTTCATAGTATAATTCTCTTGCGCGTTCATCAATGATAAAATCCAGTGTTAGTTGAGATTCTGTAATATTTCCGGAGGTGTCTCCATAAGCTCTTTCTCTTAATTTGTTGATATAATCAAGGGCTGACCCGGTAGATCCTCCTCCTCCTCTTAATGTAGCTTCGGCATACATCAGGTAAGCATCACTTAAACGGAACATGGGAAAGTCTACATCTGAATATTTCATAATGATGTCTTGTCCATCAGAATACGTATTTCTAAATTTAGTCGTAGGGTAACCATCTGTCCATTTTTTATAATCTGTCATTTCATAGTTATGATCCTTTGTCCAAAAAATAGCACGTGTATCATTTGTTGTTGCAAGATCACCGAATAGACTGTACAATGCTTTTGTACAACGATGACCCGTCCAGGCTTCTGAAGCGCCAAACTCAGTGATGTTCATCGTTTCAGTGCTCAAGCTTCCATTGATTAAATAAGTAGTATTTCCATGAGACTGAACGTAGTTTCTGTCGCCGATTATAGGGAAAATAATTTCTTTTGATTTATTATTATCGCCTTGGAAAATGGCTTGATAATTTCGATCTATCGTGAAACCGGAAGCAATGACTTTTTCAGTATAAGTAATACAATCTGCATATCTGACTTGACCTGTATATACTTCTGCATTCAGGTATATTTTAGCCAAAACCATTTGTATGGTAGCTTTATTTGCTCTTCCATATTCACTATTTGCAGGAATGATATTTTCAATTTCTTTTAATTCAGATTCCACAAAATTGAAAATTTCTGTACGGGATGCTTTAGCTTTATTAGCACCACCGATACCATCGGCTTCTGTAACTAATGGTACGCCACCGAATAGATCCATGGCATGATAATAGGATAAAGCTCTCAAAAATCGAACCTCTGCAAGAATTAATTCTTTTTCGTTAATCGATATGGTGCTTACTTCAAGGATAAAGTTGTTGATTTGTGCTACCTGAAAGAAGATCCTGTTATACATATATCCAAAATATTTGTTAGTGGATACCCAGTTTGTAGCAGTTGTTAATGGGTCTAATCCTCCATCCCCCCATCTGTTTTTAACAATATCGGTTGTTACCTCTTGAAGATTCCAAAAGCTGCGTAAGTAAACGGTTTCTCCCGGGTCATCTCCTTCAATATCCTGTGATTGATCTCCGGATCCGGGAACTCCCTGACCGTGTAATGCCAGTCCTGCATAAAGTTTAGCTAATAAGCCTTTTGCTGCTTCTGGATTTTCAGCTAATAAATCTTTTAATGTTTTCTGTACTCTGGGTTCTGTATTCAGATCATTTAGACAGGAAATAAAGATAGGAATTATTAATAGAAGCCAAATATTTTTTACTTTTTTCATAATGTATTTTTATAAATTAAAAGTCCAGATTGATTCCAACGGTATATATTCTTGGTCTTGCATAAGGGGATTGTTCTATACCCGTGAAATTCTCCGGATCCAAGCCTTTGTATTTAGTGATAACAAAAACGTTGTTTACAGCACTATAAATTCTTAAACTTATAGAATCTGATAAAAAGGTGTTGAATTTATATCCTAAAGTGATATTATCTAATTTTAAGAAAGTAGCATCAGAAACGTAGTAGTTTGATAACGATTGATAATCATTTGGATTAGTTGTAAATCCGTTATAAATATCACCATCGTATAAATCTAAAACATTATTGATGAAACCGGTTCCGTTTTTTGGAATAGCAGAATCAGTGTATCCTTTGTTTAGCTTATTCGCATCATATATTTTTCCGCCTAATTGTCCTCTGAAGTTAGCTGTAAAATCAAAATTTTTATAATTAATAGTCGTTCCGAATCCATAAGTCCATTTCGGATCATAAGGTATATAAATTCGATCTTGATCATTGATGATACCATCTCCGTTTTTATCTACAAAAGCACCCTGAACAGGGTTTCCGTTTGCATCATAAATCTGATCAAAAACCCAGAAGTTTCTTGATCTTTCACCTACAGCAAAATATCCAACATTAACACCTGTACCTCTGCCTATACCGGTTCCGGGAATAGAAACCTGTGATACATTGTTTAAATCAGTTACATAGGTTTCATTATATGAAATATTGTTGCTGAATGATATAGTAAGATTATCTGTTCTCATAGCTGTAATGTTTAAACCTATCTCAACACCATCACTACTTGTTTTACCGACATTGTCAACAAATCTGTTTGATAAACTTCCTTCTGATTGAGGAACAATAGCTAATAAATCTCTGGTGTCTCTATGATAATAATCTAAAGTACCGGATAGAATGCTATTCCATAGCTCAAAATCAAATCCGGCATTATACATTATTGTTTTTTCCCAAGTTAAATTTGGATTATAACTATCAGCTCTACTGGTAATATAATATCCATCTCCAAACTGATATTGAACAGTAGGATCTCCATTTAAGTAAAGTGCCTGATAAGGGTAGTAGCCTGCGCTACCTGTGATATCTTGTTGCCCCGTAATACCAAGACCAACTCTGAACTTTAAAGATGAAATCGTTTTTGAATCCTGCAACCAGGATTCTTCGGTCATTTTCCATGCCGCTGCCATAGACGGGAAGTGCCCCCATCTGTTTTTACCGGGAGGGAACAGAGAAGAAGCATCCGCTCTGTAAGAAACCGTTACCAGGTATTTATCTGTAATATCCAGATTAACTCTACTAAAGAAAGATTGTAGATTTAATTGATTATAATATTGAAATACTTTACCGGGAACTCTTATTCCTTGATCGTCAATTTGAGTAGGATTTTTTATTCCTTCATTGCGAAAGTCTTGGTAAGTGTAACCTCCTTGAGCATCTATTTTTTGAATGATGCCATCAAAAGATTTTGTATAAGCGAGATAAGCATCTAGTGTTTTATCTTTTTTGGTTTCATCTTCCCCAATTGTTTTTCCTGAATTGAAAAAAGGATTGCTCTCAAAGTTATTGTATGCCTCTATGGCATTACCGGCAAGTATTTGATCAATTTTTGATTTTGAATAATCAAGACCTAAATTCAGAATAGCTCTTAATTCCGGTATAAAATGTGAGCTATAATCAAATTCTATATTACCTAAAAAACGATTTACATTTTCATTTCTTTCTCTTTGTCTTAATAAAGCGAGTGCATTTGTAGAACCGGCTGTCCTTGGAAAATTAGCTTTAGGATCTAGCGCTTGGTAATAACCTCCAAACATATTGTTTCCTGATGGATCATAAACCGGCAATGTAGGGTTTAGACTTAAAGCAGAACTAATGGCGTCTTCGTTAGGTTCATCGTTTCTTGTCATAATACCTTTTGCATTCATATTCACTTTTAGGTGATTATCAAAAAATTTAGGATTTACGTTAACAGAAGCTGTGTATTTTTTTAATTGAGATCCTTTTAAGATACCTTCTATATTAGAATGACCTATAGAAGCTCGTAAGGGGGTGTTTCCGAATAAATTAGTGAGAGCACTAAAGTTATTATCAGAGGTGATAGAAGTTCTGTAAATTTCATTTTGCCAGTCTGTATCATAGATTACTCCGTTTACACCTAGGTATTTCTTTTGATCCGGATATTTTGTATTAATAAACTTAACAAACTCAGCAGATGATAAGACATCTAATTTTTTAGTAAGTTTTCCTATTTGTACATTAGAGGTAAAGTTGAATTTTGTAGCTCCATTTATCCCTTTTTTTGTGGTTATAATAATAACACCATTAGAGGCTCTAGAACCATAAATGGCTGTAGCAGATGCATCTTTTAAGATAGAGAAAGATTCGATATCATTTGGGTTTACTAAAGCTAATGGATTTGATTGTCCTATAGGACTTTCATTAGAGATAGGCACTCCGTCAATAACAATTAAAGGACTGTTTGAAGCACTTAATGAAGCGCCTCCACGTATTCTGATATCTATTTTTGAATCCGGTGCTCCTCCGCTATTAACAATCCTCACACCTGCAGATTTTCCGTTTAACATTTGATCTGCAGAAATAATAGCTCCTTTGTTTAGGTCTTTAGCTGTTATAAGATCAACAGAGCCTGTTGCATCCTTTTTCTTAACCGTACCATATCCTATGACTACAATCTCTTCTAATAAAGCAGCGTCTTCTTTAAGAGAAATGGCTATTTTAGCCTGATTTTTATAAGTAAAAATGCGATCTTTGAAACCTATAAAGGAAAAAATAAGAACATCGCCTTTTTTTAGACCGGGGAGCGTAAATTCACCATTAATATCAGTTGACGTACCTTTATTAGTACCCTGAAATATTATGTTTACTCCCGGTAAAGGCAATCCCGAGGATTTCTCAGTTACAATACCGTTTAAAGTGCTTTGTGCGAAAATATTATAGGGTATCAATAATAATAAAAGCAAGAATTGCTTATAAATTGTTTTCATGCAATTTGTTTAAGTTAAAAATTGAATTTTTATAGCTTGCATCCTCAATTTAAACGTTCAAATAACATTAATGATAATTCAAAAATATAATTGTAGATTACAAAATGTAGTTTTTTAACATAAAGATCACGATTGTATATCGGTTAACAAGGTGCTGAATTCCGGTATCTTGAACAGTAAGAATATCCAAAATCTATGCCAAATATGATACTTTCTTTAAATTATGTATATGTAGAAGCTCTGAAATAAGAAAAAATGTTTGATTTAAAGGTAGCTGTTCCAGGTTTAATCGCTGCATTTATGTCTATTGATAACGAGGATTTTCTTTTCAAATAAATTAATATATGGGAATCTTAAAATTGAGATCTACAATTTTATAAAGTCAAATACACAGTTTTTAGCAGATATTGTTCTATACTAAAAGAACAAAATATATATTGTTATTTAAGTTTATTTTTAAAAAACTATTAGTATAGTTATGGCTTGAAACAAGACGGTGTTATAAAATAATTATTCAGGGTGAAAACAGTAAAAGGAGTGGATAATTAGATTATAAAAAAAGGCTATTTTTGAAAAAGACATTATCGTAAAAGAAAAAAGGTATACTATGTTTAAGAGTTCTTAAAGGAATAGTAGTTTTAAATAGGGCTAAAAATGAAGTTTTTTAGACCGGTTTTGATTATTATTAGATAAAAATACGGGGTTCTTAGATTTATGAGACTAAAAGAGAAGATGCTTAAAATAATATAAAATTGAGGATGATGTTGATCAAGAAATAAAAAAGAGGATAGGAAATAATGGGTAAATTAAAAAGAGTATATTTTGTAAAATTTGTATTTTATGTAGATATGTTTAAAAAGATTGTAAAATAATAATAATATTTAGTAAAAAAAGATAAATAAAAGAGTTTCTTTAAGAAATAAGAGTGTTAAGGTGAGTAATGACAATTTAGTATTGTAAGAAGTAAAAGATGAATCAACAGTTTGATATTATAATTGTAGGAGGAGGAGCGGCCGGTTTTTTTGCAGCGATTAATATTGCAGAGAAATATCCTAAACTCAAAATAGCTATTTTAGAAAGCGGGAGAGAAGTTTTATCAAAAGTACGCATATCCGGAGGAGGACGCTGTAATGTAACCCATGCTTGTTTTGAGCCAAATGAACTGGTAAAGTTTTATCCGAGAGGAGAGAAAGAATTAAGAGGTTCTTTCCATCAGTTTTGTAGTGGAGATACTGTCGAATGGTTTAAAAAACATGGAGTAGAACTCAAAATAGAAGAGGATGGCAGAATGTTTCCTGTAACTAATTCATCACAAACGATTATTGACTGTTTTATGAATGTAGCCGTTCGACTGAATATAAAAATTGTAATGAGGCAGCGTGTACATTCCATTTGTAGATCAGATACCTTTTGGAAAATTTCAACGCAGGATATTACTTATCTGGCAGAGAAAATAGTTTTAGCCACAGGAAGTAATCTAAAAATGTGGGAAATAGTACAAAAGTTAGGACATACGATTGTAAATCCCGTTCCTTCTCTATTTACATTTAACAGTAAAGACGAGCGTATCAAAAATTTACCCGGAATTGCTGTGATTGTTTCCATAAAAGTGAAAGACACGAAATTAGCTGCTACAGGATCGTTATTAATAACACATTGGGGTATGAGCGGACCTGCTGTTTTGAAGCTATCTGCCTGGGGAGCAAGAATATTAGCAGAAAAAAACTATCAGTTTACTGTTTCTATTAACTGGCTTAATACTTTAAATAAAGACGATGCTAAAATAGTATTAAAAGAAATAAAACAAGATCAAGCTAAGAAAACCGTGTGTAAGAAATCTCCTTTTGATTTTCCAAATCGCTTATGGGAGAGTATTGTTTTAGCCTCCGGCATACTTCCGGAAACTAAATGGGCTGATTTAACAAAATTGCAAATCCTGAATTTAGCAAATGAACTAACCGAAGCGCAGTTTCATATCGATGGGAAAAGTACCTTTAAAGAAGAATTTGTCACAGCAGGAGGAGTACATCTAAAAGAAATCAATTTCAAGACCATGCAGAGTAAGCTATATGACACTTTGTATTTTGCAGGTGAAATTGTAGATATTGATGCTATAACAGGTGGTTTTAATTTTCAAAATGCTTGGACAACCGCTTTTATTGTAGCAAAGTCGATAGTTTGAAGAAAAAGTAGAACCTCGTTACTTTATACTTACACAATTTATAATACAAACGGTATCGCTAATTTTGTAAAACGCCGATTTGTTTATGAAAAATGTATCTTTGTCTAAATTTAAGGAAAGAGATGTTACAACAACAAGATTTTACTATTCCCACTTATAGGAAGACGTCAGATTCAGGAAGTTTTACGTGGAGTGCACCCAGTAATATAGCATTAGTAAAATACTGGGGGAAAAAAGAAAATCAAATTCCGGCAAACCCATCAATAAGTTTTACCTTAAACAATTGTAAAACAATCACTCTTTTATCCTATCAAAAGAGAGAAAAACCCTCCGGAGATTTTTCTTTTGAGTTACTTTTCGAACGAAAACCTAAAGAGAGTTTCATACCGAAAATTAAAAAGTTTTTTGAACGTATTTATCCGTATTTACCTTTCTTAACAGAATATCATTTTATTATCGATACTCAAAATACATTTCCCCATAGTTCAGGAATAGCTTCTTCTGCTTCCGGAATAAGTGCCCTGTCGATGGGATTAATGAGCCTGGAAAAAGAGCTTTTTCCGGAGATGACGAATGATTTTTTTTTACAAAAAGCTTCTTTTTTAGCTCGTTTAGGTTCAGGAAGTGCCTGTAGAAGCGTAAACGGTAAAATCGTAGTGTGGGGAAATCATAAAAAAATAAAAGGAAGTTCAAATTTATTTGGCATTTCTTATCCTTATACAGTTCATGAATATTTTAATAATTATCAAGATACAATTTTATTAGTAGATAAAGGAGAAAAACAGGTTTCCAGTACCGTAGGACATGATTTAATGCATGATCATGCCTTTTCAGAAAGACGTTTTTTACAAGCTCATGAAAATATAGAAGCTTTAATGACGGTCTTCAGAAAAGGAGATCTTGCGCAATTTATAAAAATTGTAGAAAGTGAAGCATTAACATTACATGCCATGATGATGACTTCACAACCTTATTTTATATTAATGAAACCTAATACGCTGGAAATAGTTAATAAGATTTGGACTTTTAGAAAACTGACAAAGGTACCGGTTTGTTTTACTCTTGATGCAGGAGCAAATATTCATGTTTTATATCCCGAAAAGTATAAAAAAGAAGTTTTAGACTTTATTAAAGTAGAATTAATTGATTATTGTCAAAACGGTCAGTATCTTTGTGATGAAATAGGAAACGGAGCTTCTCTAATCATATAGTTAGCCATTGAGCTAATTTGTAAAGAAAAGGAAATGTTTTTTGTGTTGCCATTATGTTTTTTTGATAATATAGTAATACAGATAAGAAGTTTGTATTTCAGTAACAAACACAGAATACTTAGTATAGATTTATTATTTAAAACTATACTTTTGTCAGAATAAGGATTTAAGGTTATAGACAAGGAGGGATATAACTAGTAAAAATTTTAATAAACATAATTAATACAGTAAAGATAAATAACAGTTAATTATCAATCGATAGTATGAAGGGACCATTGTTTTACTCAAAAATATTGCTCTTTGGAGAATATGGAATAATTAAAAATTCTAAAGGATTATCAATACCTTATAACTCTTATAATGGTGCTTTGAAAATAGCTGAAGAGCCCTCTGAAGAAGCAGTGAACTCTAATTTAAGTTTAAACTTTTTTGTAAATTATTTAGAAAACTTGCAAGAAGAAAGACCTGAGTTAGTGACTTTTGATTTACAAACACTAAAAGAACATGTAAAAGCAGGAATGTATTTTGATTCCAGTATTCCACAAGGTTACGGAGTGGGAAGCAGTGGCGCATTAGTTGCAGCTATTTATGATAAATATGCACAAAATAAAATTACTGTTTTGGAGAATTTAACCCGTGATAAACTATTAAAACTAAAAGAGATTTTTGCAGATATGGAATCCTTTTTTCATGGAAAAAGTTCAGGATTAGACCCTCTGAATAGCTATTTGAGTCTTCCTATTTTGATTAATTCAAAAGATAATATTGAAACCACAGGAATCCCCTATCAAATAAAAAATGGGAAGAGAGCTGTATTTTTAATAGATTCAGGGATAGTAGGCGAAACAGCACCCATGGTTCATATCTTTATGGAGAATTTGAAGAATGAAGGTTTTCGTAATATGCTTAAAAATCAATTCGTAAAATATACTGATGCTTGTGTAGAAAATTTTCTACATGGAGATATGAAACCCTTATTTACGAATATGAAAAAGCTTTCTAAGGTTGTATTAAATCATTTTAAACCCATGATACCGAAACAGTTTCATCAGCTTTGGCAGAAAGGATTAGAAACGAATGAATATTATTTGAAACTTTGCGGATCTGGAGGAGGAGGCTATATGTTAGGTTTTACAGAAGATTTAGAAAAAGCAAAATTATCCTTAAAGGACTATAAATTAGAAGTAGTCTATCAATTCTAGTCTAATTATAATTTTTCGTAAAAAGAACTACTTAATTTAGTATTTAGAGAATGTCAAGCAGAAAGAACAAACTATTATTAATGAAAATTCTAGGTTTGTTTTCAGTGATTAGAGGTTATAATATACTAATAATTGTATTAGCACAATATTTGTCGGCAATTTTTATTTTGGCACCCGAGGTCAGGGCGTCTGCAATTATTTTAGATACAAAGCTGTTTATGGTCGTTCTTGCCTCCTCATTGAGCATTGCATCAGGATATATTATTAATAGTTTCTACGATTCACAGAAAGACTTAATCAATAAGCCTAATAAGTCCATGTTAGATAGACTTATAAGTCAAAAAATAAAATTACAAATTTATTTTTCTTTAAATTTTGCCGTTGTTTTATTAGTTTATTTCGTATCATGGCGTGCCGTATTCTACTTTGCAACTTATATCTTTATGATTTGGTTTTATTCCCATAAAGTGAAAAAATATCCATTTATAGGTAATCTGTGGGCTTCATTATTAGCCGTTTTGCCTTTTTTAGCGATTCTTCTATATTATAAAAATTTTTATGGAGTTATTTTTGGATATGCTACTTTCTTATTTCTGTTGATTTTGATTAGAGAAATGATTAAAGATCTTGAAAATATAAGAGGAGATATTGCCGGTGGTTATAAAACGATTCCTATTTTGTATGGAGAAGAAATGTCTAAAAAAATAATTACAGCACTTACAACGACAACGGTGATACCTGTATATGTTTTAATTGAGGTTTTCGATGTAGGTTATATGGATATTTATTTTTATACAACCTTAATCATATTATTGTTTTTTTTGATATATCTATCGAAAGCAGAAACAAAACCACAATATCTGTTTCTTCATAATGTTTTAAAATTTCTTATTGTAGCAGGAGTTTTTTGTATTGTACTAAGTGATCCGGATGTTCTTTTAAAACGATTATTGTAGTTCTGTCAAAGCATTATTAACTTTAAGTTTGTTCCACTTCATGCTGCTTTATCCGTAAACAACGAACAACGGTTTATCGATAATAATAAACTATCTTTGCCGGAATAACTTTATATAATAGATTAAAACATAAGTGATAATCTATGCAGACAGCAGTAAAAACAGAGAGTATTTATTAAATATGAATAAAAAATATAGCAGCAATAGAGGTAAATCTAGCGTTGGACGTAAAGGAGTTTCCGGAAAAGGAAACCCGAATAGAGGTAAACCCGTTTCTAAGAAAAATTTTGTTAAACCCGAAGCAGAAAAGCCGGTAGTAGCAAAATCACCTAAAAGAGTGAAACATGCAGATGAAATGCGCCTGAATAAATATATAGCAAACTCAGGTGTTTGTTCCAGGCGTGAAGCAGACGTTTATATACAGTCCGGAAATGTAAAAGTAAATGGAGTGGTGGTAGCAGAAATGGGATATTTAGTAAACTTAAATGATGAAATACATTTTGATGGATCATTATTATCACCCGGTAAAAAAGAATATATTTTATTAAATAAACCTAAAAACTTTACAACGGTAGGTGATAATGATAATGAACCCCGTAATGTATTAGAATTAGTTAGAGGAGCTACCAGTACTACCGGTATTCAGCCTGTAGGAAGAATGGATAAAAACACAACCGGTTTATTATTGTTTACTAACGATACAGATATTCTTAGAAAATTAACATTACCAAATCAAAAATCATCAAAAATTTATCAAGTATCTTTAGATAAGAATCTAAAATATGAAGATTTACAAAAAATAGGCGCAGGAGTAATGATGAATGAACATAGAGTGTATGTCGAGGAAATTAGTTATATAGAAAATGAACCAAAAAGTGAAGTGGGTATTAAATTGCGAACTTCGCATGTGAAAGTGGTTCGTGCTATTTTTGAACATTTTAAATATGATGTGCTAAGAGTAGATCGTGTTGCTTATGCAGGATTGACAAAAAAGAATCTACCTCGTGGAAATTGGAGGTTTTTAACAGAACAAGAAATTATTAATTTGAAGAATATGTAGTTCTTTAATATAAAGAAAACAGAAAATCTGAATTCTGAAATCCCGATTGTTTTTTTATAAACTAAAATCTTAATTACCAAAACCTAACACTCAAAATATTGTAAAGTTTTTAGATGACTTCGCAAAGATAAATCTTGATAGGTTTAATATTATACTTCTAGACATATTCCTCCGGCAATGTGACCTTTGACTTATATAGTACTGAAAATAAATATTCTTTATGGGTAGGAAATAGGTATAAAATAGTAATTTATATATAATCTAAATAATAAAAACCATTACAACTGCTATAAAATACAACTTAATTTTCATTAAAGATTAGACTATAAAAGAAAAATCTTAATCAGTAAACGGAATAAACAAGCCGTTTCTAATTATTAGAGTTGAGAGTAAATGAATTAATCAACTGTTTGGAATTAGTGTTGTTGTAAGTATAGGACTTAATATTAAAAATAAAGTATTATTATATATCATTATCATTAGATAATTATTTTCAAATATTTTTTATTTATCTTTATATATGTTTTTGGCTTTTTATAATAAATATTATGTATGTAGTGGATTGGAAACTTGTATTTTTAATTATTGACGCATTGGGAAGTATTGCTACTTTAGGAGGATTTTTATACCTTTTTGTAAAAGACAAAGAAAAGCAAGTTCAAATTGATAAACTTACTGCAATAGCTGGCGAACTTACTCAAATGAAAGCAATTGATAATGAAAGATTAAACCTATCTGTTAAGCCTGATTTTTATTTTAAAACAATGACAAGTGGGGCAGAAGGATTACTTGATATTAGGATAATAAATAAAGGTGAAAAAGCAAAGATTATAAAGGTTGATTTAAAGTCAGATGACTTACTATATAATGAATCTTTATCTTGTACATTAGATAAGAATACAGAAAAACCAATATTCTTTCAGACAAAGGGCGAAAAACATATAAATGATTGTGAATATCGTATATATATTCATTATACTGATAAAATCAACAATTTATATATAATTGAATTAAAAGGGGTAGGAGGTCGAATAGAGATAGTAGAGACAAAGCTTATTAAACCTAAAAACTTTCAATAAAAAGGGTATATTTTTTAATATCTTTAAGTTTAAATTTGATCGTGAAAAATTAAGGTTCGTTTATCCAAAATATAAGAATTTCAAAAGAGATTTTTTTATACAAAATTTTTTTCAGGGTAAAAAGTGTCTTTTTTATATCTGTTTTCTATTCATATAAAGGCGAAAACTCTTAAAAAACTGATAGATAACCGTATAATTTAAGTTAAAAGTATCTTAAATAAAAAACCACGATTTAAAGTCGTGGTTTGTGGTACCTCCAGGAATCGAACCAGGGACACATGGATTTTCAGTCCATTGCTCTACCAACTGAGCTAAGGTACCTGCCTTATTGCGAGTGCAAATATAGAATGTTTTTTAGTTTATCCAAAATAATTTAAAAAAAATCAATTCGTATCTTCGCAGTAACAAAATAACAGATTATGCTACTTACTATCGATATCGGGAATACTAAAATTAAAGGAGCTGTTTTTGAGAATGATAGTCTGGTTGAAAACTATGTTTTTTTTAAAAAAGACTTGAAAATAAGTATTGAAAAAATTTCAAAAAAATTTCAAAAAATTTCAAATTTGATCATTGCTTCTGTTGGATATCTTGAGAAAAAAGACTTAGTATATCTAGAAAGTATCATTGAAACACATGTCATTTCTCATAAAGACCCTTTCCCTTTTAAGAACTTGTATGTTACGCCTGATACTTTAGGGATTGACAGACTTGTTTTGAGTTCAGGAGCAGTGTTGCAATATCCGGATCAAAATCGTTTGATTATAGATGCAGGAACTTGTGTAACCTATGATTTTGTAGATGCGACAAATCAATATTATGGAGGAGCAATTTCTCCCGGATTTTGTTTACGATATCAATCGTTACATAATTTCACAGCTAAATTACCATTATTAACCTTAGAAAAGAGTGAAAATTTTATAGGTTCATCTACTAATGCGTCCATTCATTCAGGAGTAGTAAATGGGTTAATACATGAAATAAATGGATTTATTGATCAGTATAAAAAAAAATATCCGGATTTAACAATAATTTTAACAGGAGGAGACGCTGATTTTTTGGCTGAAAGATTAAATAGTATCATATTTGTCAATTCAAACTTTTTATTACAAAGTATGAATCAAACTTTTCATTATAAAAATAAAAAATGATTAATAGAATAGTAGTAAGTTTTTATCTTCTTTTTTCATTGGGATTAGTAGCTCAAGAGAGTACATCTTCCCCATATTCTTTTTATGGGATAGGAGATCATAGATTTAAAGGAACTTTTGAGAATCGCTCTATGGGGGGGTTAGGAATTTTGCCGGATAGTATTCATCTTAATTTACAAAATCCGGCAACTTATACTGCTTTAAACCGTACTACATTTACAATGGGAGGGAATTATAATATGGTAGGACTCAATACGAATACAGCTACAGATATTGCCCATAGAATAACATTGGATTATTTAGCCGTGGGTATTCCAATGAGTAAATTAGCAGTCGCTTTTGGTCTTATGCCTTTTTCCTCTGTAGGTTATAAAATTCAAAATGCTTCTGATGGAATAACAGCCAGTAAAAGATATACAGGAGAAGGAGGTATTAATAGAGCCTTTTTAGGTTTTGGATATCAAATAACAAAAAACTTAAGCTTTGGTGCTGATTTTAATTATAATTTTGGTAATATCAAAACGAATAGAATTGTTTTTAAACCATTTGTTCAATTTGGTACCAGAGAGTTGAATACTTCAAATATTAGCGGGGCAAGTTTTAATTTTGGGACTGTTTATCAGGCAAAAATTAAACAAAAGTATAATTTTATAGGGAGTGCGGTTTTCTCACCAAAGAGGAACATAAAATCCGAAAATATAAGAAATATAGCAACTATTACTTATAATGCATCCGGTATAGAAATTATTCAGGATCAAATTGATAGTGATGTTACAAATACTGACTTGACTTTGCCGAGCAAGGTGGCCATAGGAATAGGTTTCGGAAAAAAGATGAAATGGTTTTTAGGAGCGGAAGTTACATTACAACAAAGAAGCAAGTTAGGTAATCTGTATGATGATATTACGGGAGTGATTTATGAAAATGGTACAAAAACTTCTATAGGAGGATATTATATTCCTAATTATGCTTCTTTTACTAGATATTGGCATACAATAACTTATAGAGCAGGTTTACGATTTGAAAAAACAGGATTAGTTATTGCAGATCAATCTATCAATGATTATGTACTTTCTTTAGGAGTGGGATTGCCTGTAGGTAGAAATTTTTCAAAAGTAAATATAGGTATTGAATATGGTAGGAGAGGGACAACAAAAGCAGATCTTGTTCAAGAAAATTGCTTTAATGTAATGATAGGACTATCGTTAAGTGATAAATGGTTTGTGAGATCGAAATACGATTAATATAGAATAATGAAAAAGAATACATTTAAAATATTTTTAAGTATTATCACGATTATTACTGTGACCATACTTTTTTCTTGTGAAAGTAATTTTAAAGATATTCAGAATATTAATGTGAAAGAGTTTAGTCCTATTGGGGAAGCTGACAATATTCATTTAAAATATACCGATTCCGGGGAAATTAAGATGATATTGATAAGTAAAAAAATGCTTGACTATTCTAATGTCGATTTTCCTTTTACAGAATTCCCTCTAGGTGTTAATGTTACTCTGTATGATGAAAATGGCAAGAAAAATTATGTGAGATCTGATTATGCAATAACTTATTCGGAGTCTGATATTATAGATTTAAGAGGCAATGTAAAAATTACCTCATATGATCGTAAAGCGTTAGAGACAGAGCAATTGTATTATGATCAAAAAAATGAATGGTTTTTTACAGAAAGAGATTATAAATTTACAGATAAAAAAACAGAAAGTTTCGGAATAGGAGTCGATTTTAGTAAAGACTTTAAAATAATAAAAACCAGAAATTTTAGAGCAAAAATAGATAAAACAGAACCTGAATAATTAAAGACATGAAATATTATAAATATTTACATTACTCATATATCGTAATTGCAGGGTTGTTTCTTTATGACGGAATTATCAGCATAAGTTCAGGAACAGGGATTTCATGGGCAAATTTTCTGTTTGTTGCATTAGCTGTTTTTATGTTTTTTTTCAGACGTAGAAATATTCAGAAGCTAGAAGAACTAGAAGAAAATAATAAGGATAAATAATAATAATTTTGATTTATACAAAGGACCTACTAAAATAGAATAAATTAAAATCTACATTTTTTATATGAAAATATGACTTTATGACTTTTATTATTAAATAGATAATTGTATTTTCGCCTATTGAACTAAAAAAATTAATAACTATAAAATGGCAGTTTTAGCAAAAATTAGACAACGTTCCGCTTTAATGATAGCAGTTATTGCACTTGCATTATTTGCATTTCTACTTCCTGATCTTTTTACAAAAGGATTTAATCGAACTTCAAATAATGTAGGAAGTATTAATGGACAAGATATTTCTTTTGAAGAATTTCGGTTAAAAGTGGATGTGGCTGAAAAAAATGTTCAAGGTTCAGGAATGACTTCAATGCAGGTAGTAAATGGTGTTTGGGATCAAGAAGTCAAAAGAGTTTTGCTGGAGACACAGTATGAAAAATTAGGATTGAGAATAGGTAGAGATCAATTGATTGATGTAATGGTACAAAATCCAAATATAGGACAGAATCCTATGTTCTTGAATGAAGCTAAAGTCTTTGATAAAGCAAAATTCAACGAGTATGCTACCAGTATCAAAAATGCCGGATCAGAACAGTGGAATCAATGGCTGGCTTTTGAAAAAGAAATAGAACAACAAGGAATTGAGCAGCTGTATTATACAATGATTAAATCAGGTCTTGTAACCACATCAAGCGAAGGAAAGTTTGTGTATGAGGCAGATAACAATAAAGTTGATTTTGATATTGTGCCGGTGTTATTCAGTACCATAAAAGATGAAGATGTAAAAGTAACCGATGCAGATATTATTTCTTATATTAAAAAAGATGAAAAGAAATATAAAGCAAAAGAGAATCGGGATATAGAATATGTTCTCATTGAATCAAAGCCCTCTAAAGAAGATGAGCAGGAAGTAAAAACCTTAGTGACATCTTTATTAGATAATAAGGTGGTTTATAACCAAAAAACAGGACAAAATGATACTTTGCCGGGTTTTAGAAAAACAAAGAACCTTGAGGAGTTTGTAGATTCAAATTCTGATCTAAAATACGATTCCACTTTTATAGCTAAAAAAGACTTACCGTTAGAATATGCAGATCAATTGTTTAATTTAGCAAAAGGTAAAACTTATGGTCCTTATAAATTTGGGGATTATTATTGTATCTCTAAATTAGAAGAAAGAAGATCCGGTGCTAGTATTAAGGCAAGTCATATTCTTTTAGCTTATGCAGGTTCTCAGAGTGCTAATCCTTCTGTAACAAGAACAAAAGAAGAAGCTAAAGCTAAAGCAAGAGAATTAATAAGAGAAATTAAAGCTGATGTTTCACGTTTTGAAAGTTTAGCAAGAGCTAATTCAGATGACTCCTCTGCACAATTAGGAGGAGATTTAGGATATTTCGGACCTAATCAAATGGTGAAGCCGTTTAATGATTATGTGTTCAGTAATCCGGTGGGAAAAATAGGATTAGTAGAAACTGAATTTGGATACCATATCATTAAAGTTACAGATAAACAGGATGCTGTTCGATTAGCTACTGTTGCTCAGCGAATAGATGCATCTGATGCTACAAATGATCAGATTTATACCACGGCAAGTAAACTTGAGATGGAAGCAGCTGAAAAAGAGCTGGATGTTGTTGCTAAAGAAATGAAATTGAAAGTAGTACCTGTAAATAGCCTTTTAACTTTTGATGAAAATATTCAAGGACTGGGTAATCAAAGACAAATTATTAGATGGGCATTCAGTCGAGACACTAAAGAAGGTGATGTTAAGAAATTCGATATTCCTGCAGGTCACGTTATTGTAAAAGTTAAAAAAGCAAACGAAGAAGGTTTAATGTCTGTTTATGCTGCAAGAGTTAATGTTGAAATAGTATTAAGAAACCATAAAAAAGCAGCATTGATAGGAGCAAAAATGAAAGGAGCAACATTAGAAGAGGTAGCTAAAAATGCAGAAACAGATATTTATAACGAAAATAATATCACACTTACAGCTCCATATTTATCGAATATAGGCTCAGAGCCTAAAGTAGTAGGTATGGCTTTTGCAACAGAAGTAGGGAAGACCTCTAAGTTGATAGAAGGAAATTTAGGTGTTTATAAAATTAGAACAAAGCTAGTTGTGAAAGCTTCAGCTTTACCTGATTATTTAACGTATTCAAACAGTTTAAAATCTCAAAGGCAAGGTTCTGTAGGCGGAAGAGTAGTGCTGGCTTTAAAGGAGAATGCTAAGATTAAAGATAATAGAGCACAGTTTAATTATTAGAGATTGTGTTTCTTTCAGTATAAAAAATCCCAATTTATTCGATTGGGATTTTTTATTTATACTTTGGAGTAAATTTCAAAGCGTTATTTGATCGGTTATTCAGTTTGTTGTTTATGAGTTAAGAAAGAGAAGTGTTATAGCGAAAATGTTTAGGAAAGAATCATCTCTTCATATTTAAGGATCGTTGTATAGCCACGTTTTTTAAAGTAATTTGTGGGATTGGTTTTAGAAATAACCATAATAAAATCGCCTCCCCATGCTCCTAAACTTTTGATAGTGCCATCAAAATCATCAAATAAGCGCTCTTTTACAGTTTTTTGTTCTAAGAGGGTATGCATAAGTGCTTCATGCTTTTCTATAGCAGATATAAAGAGGTTAATATCATTAGTCCTAATAATTTGTTGTGTGATCATATCAATATGTTTTTTCACTTCTGAAATATTATTTCGTTTCTTATAATAAGAAGCAATAGCCGTTTTGCTGTTTTGTTTTTGATTGAGGTAAACAAAATAAATAGCAGAACAAAAGGTAGGATTGAATGTTACGGGTTCAATAACCGTTTTTTTATTGACAAGCTGATATAAAATAGGGGTGTTATTTTGTGCGCAAGCAATATCATAACCACTGCCTCCAAAGCTGTTATTAAGAAGTGTAAATGCATTTACTTGTGTCCATAGTGCTATATTGTTTATTAATGTAGAGGAAGTTCCCAGACCCCATAATCTTGGAAAAGATAGTTTTGTTGTAATATGGTACCCTTCTTCTTTGTTCAGGAAATCAGGATTTAGTAAATAAGCTTGTTGTAGAATTTCAATTAAAGTCTTTTTTATGTTCTCCGTATTTTTAGGTACTATATTAGATATAATTTCATCAAAGGTTAATTCTGTTTTAAACCAGCAGTTCGCATTACTATCAAAACTTTCCCAGATAATTTCAGAATGCTTACCTCTTTTTACAATTAAATTTTGCCCATACCTTGTAGGTAGTGCCAGTGATTTAACACCATCAAGAATAAGATATTCTCCTGTTATAAGTAACTTTCCGTTGCTGTAAAAAGTCTTGTCCAAAAGGGTTTTTGATTTATGATTTTCTAAAGTTTTCAATAAATTGAACAACAGTACTATGTGAGGCGGTATTGTTCTTGAAGTGTTTTATGGCAGCTAATTTTTCTTGATCAGACACGTTTAAAGGATTGAGGATATTCATTAGATGCATTTTCATGTGTCCCTGTTGAATTCCTGTGGTAGTAAGCGAACGTAAAGCAGCAAAATTTTGTGCCAGTCCTGCTACAGCGATTATTTCCATCAATTCTTTAGCAGAAGGCTTTTCAAGCATTTCAAGTGACAATTTAACAAGAGGATGTAATGAGGTTAATCCTCCTACTGTTCCTAATGCTAAGGGTAGTTCCAGCCAGAAAGTAAAAATATCATCTTTAATTTCAGCATGTGATAAACTGCTGTATTGTCCATTTCTTGATGCGTAAGCATGAACACCTGCTTCTATAGCTCTAAAGTCATTTCCTGTCGCCATAACAACAGCATCTACACCGTTCATAATGCCTTTGTTATGCGTGACGGCTCTATAAGGTTCCACTTCTGCAATTTGAACTGCTTTTATAAATTTTGTAGCAAATAATTTAGGAGCGATATTTTTATTTACATTTAATTCTTCTACTTTACAAGATACTTCAGCTCTGACAATACAATTCGGTATATAATTAGAAAGTATACTCATGATTATTTGGATATCCTTTTCTTTATCAGAAAAAGAAGGATTTATAGAAGTGGCATCTTTTAATGTTTTTGCAAATTGTTCTAAACAAGAATTTATAAAGTTAGCACCCATCGAATCTTTAGTTTCAAAGGTAGCATGTAGTTGATAGTAGCAAGGTATCAAATTCGTTTTGTCCTTTAATACAATATCGAGTATTCCGCCACCGCGTTTTTGCATATTTTTTGTAATACTTTCAGTATCTGAAAAAAGTTTTGGTTTGATAGAAACAAAGAAAGCTTTCAGTTTTTCAGGATCACCTTTATACAAAAAATGAACTTGTCCAATTTTTTCGGTATTAATAACTATAGTCTTAAATCCACCGCGTTTTAACCAGAATTTAGCAGCATTTGATGCAGCAGCAACTACAGAGCTTTCCTCAATAACCATAGGAATAGTTTTGAATGTCCCGTTTATTAAAAAATTAGGAGCAACTCCTAATGGAAGATAAAAGTTAGTAACTGTATTTTCAATAAATTCATCGTGTAGTTTTTGAATAACAAGATCTTGGTTCCAGTATTTTTTTAATAAGTCGGTTGCTTCTTTTCGATTTGAAAAATAATTAGTAGCTATCCAGTCTATTTTTTCTTCTTTTGATAGTTTAGAAAATCCGGTGATTGCTTTGTCCATTCTGCAGATTGTTAAGAATAAAATATAAGCAAATATACGCTTTAGATTATTTATTTTCTATAAATTAAAAAACCTGAACTGTTCTCTATGAAGTCGTCTAGACTAATTTAACATTGATAAAATAATAAAGAAGTGTTAATTTAGTAATCGCAAAACAACTAATCATCAACACTTCCTTATGTACAAAGTACTTAACAAAGATATAATAGAAAATGAGATATTGCCCTATTTGTCAACAGCAAAAAGAGGCTATGAGATAAAGAGTTGTCTTATAGAAGTGATAAATAGTATTTTATATAAACTCAAAACAGGTATTCAATGGCATCTGCTTCTTGTTACCGGTTTGTTTTCAGATGCTGTATTGAGTTATAAAACTGTTTATTGGCATTTTCGTAAATGGAGTAAAAATGGAGAATGGGAAAGTTCATGGGTACGCATTTTGGAAAATAATAAATCAAAATTGGATTTATCTACGTCCTCCATTGATGGAAGTCATACCATATCATTGCGTGGGGGTGAACAAGTTGAATTTCAAACCCGTAAAATGAGTAAAACAACTAACGCACTCTATTTGACAGATNAGCCATGTCATCACCTGTTTCAGGCAATCACCATGATTTATATCAGATTGATAATCATTAGGATGAATTGTATCAAACCTTGACAAAAGCAAATATTGCAACAGATGGACTGTTTGTTAATGCAGATGCAGGTTTTGACTCTAAGGAATTTAGAAGTAAAAGCTTTGAGTATGGGATAATACCTAATACAGCAATTAATCCTCGACATGGTGCAAATCAGCAAATAACAATCTAAGACCGTTGCAAAAAGAATAAAAGCAATTTTTATAGATCTTTAGTTAAAAAAAAGGTAATTTTCATCTATTTTTATAGGATATTAAACCTTAAAAAGGGTCTTTACACCCCCTTTTTGTGCTATTTTAGGCTATAAGAGGCAATTAGGGCTGGACATCGA